>KN884034.1:77167-93561 GCA_000934455.1 Apostichopus parvimensis
CTGCTATGTTATGTAATAGGCAATTACTTTAAAAATGACATCTATTGAAATGTTCTAGAGAGCTAAGCAGTCTAACAAGTTTGCACCTGCTATGTTATGTAATAGGCAATTGCTTTCAAGTGCCATCTATTGTTTGCCCAACCATTCTGTTTTTTGTTTTGCAAAATTAGCATGTATTGTATTGAGTTAGAGAAGTGTGTTTTTAGAGACAGTGGTCAGTTGTAAACTGTTCTTCAGAGAGAAAGGTTGAGTGAGAAATAAGTATAAGGCAGAACGTGTAAAAGACGGAGAAAAAGAGAGAGATAGAGAGTTGAGCAACGAAAAATAAAAAGAGAACAACCAAATTTCCTTTTTGAGTTTAATTTTCACTATGTCTGGTGAACAGGTACGGTGTGGTTCCTTCGAAAGTTGCTAGCTATCATTCGGTCCAGTTGCCGCTTGTTTCAAGTCCCCTCGGTTGGATATTCTTCGAATGATCTTAGTGATGTTTTCCATGTCAACTAATGGTAACATACCAAGTTGCCATTCTATATAGCTAGGTTACCCAAATTCTTCAAAATAGCAGCGTTAGATATGTAATATCATGGGGACACGATGCTCATATAATATTTCATAGAAACTGCAGGGCTATGAATTCACAATGATACAGGCCCGCGCCGTATTTGCAGTAGGATGCGTACACAGCCGGGGGAAGTCAACACTGACTGCGTCAAAGTTCACAAAACAAATTAATGCACCATTCTGCATATAGTTCTTGTTATACAAAAAAGGAGGCTCCCAGGACGATGTTCAACATTCACTAAAATGGTCCAATATACACCACCACCCAAAGGAAGTGAAGAGCCATGCCATAGAGAAGTGCTTTAATACAAGCACTGCACACTTCTCCATGCTGAGTCACTCACATTTTATAAGGCAAAACTGTACTAAAAACAATCGTGAGCCAATTATTGCATGAGTGCATCCCCCTTTAGTGAGAGAAGCTTTTGTATATTTAGAATACTGTTTTTCTGATAAAAGTGACAAATTATAACAGACATCCAAAGAATTTACAAAAAAACATTGTCATGTTATTATCTAGGGCTAGAACACCAAGTCTTTAATAGGGCATCGTCACGGTATTTCTGAACCTCAGACAATTATTCTTCAAGGTTAAGGTCAAACATAATTACTTGGTAAACAAACTTCACACAAAGACAAATTGTGCAAACAAATTTGAGTGAAGAGCGTATCGCTACCACCTGCATGGAACGCCGAGATTCATCCACAAGGGGGGGGGGGGGGGGGGGGGGGGGGTAGGAAGCTTCCAAAAAGTGGAGGGGGTGGGGGGCACAACATCAGAGGGGAGCGTTCTCATTCCAAAACCACAACTCGTTATGCTATAAACCGATACACACCGCCCATATACCTCAAATATATATGATTTGTTAGTATATGCTCTCAATACTATTTATTGAGATTGTTTATTGTTAACCGTGCTACAATGGGATGCCATCTTAAAAAAACATGTACAGACTAAAAATAAATAATTAAAATAAAATATTAAAATTAACAAAGCCTTAAGATATCCAAAAGATAGTTCTTTATCAAATGGGCACATTTTATTTTCCAGTAGGTCACATTTGCTAATTTGGAAAAAGTGGGGGCATGTGCCCCCCCCCCCCTTGCTCCTACCCCTCTGTCCTCCACACATACGGGGGAAATATTCTCATTTCCAAAGGTACGTATACCAACAATACACTACATCATGCCTTTGATACTTTGGCAATCCTTTGAACGATTTGCAATTTTAACAAATACTAGATCTAGTTAGTTACTACAAGTGATGGTTGAAATTCCACAAGCTTAGTAAACGTCTTTATTCCTGCCGTTGGTAATAATTTCTTTACCTGTATTGAAAGTTGCAAATCTAATCGTGTATGACGGTCACGGTATTGATTTGAATAGTACTTATAATGCCACTTGTAATAATGGCTTGTACTTAAATTCCTAAATTTCAATGAGTAGTATGGTATATAAATGTACTCATTCAAAAAGTGCATGGTGAATAACATATTACAACACTGAGGTGGTAACTGTAATGTAATCATTCTGAAGTATCTGTTTACGGTACCTTACGTTGTGTTCGCATTGTGAGCTATGAGTTTCAGCTTACGCATGCTAGTTAATGTTCACACGGCTTATCTACGATCGCTGAACCCATTCAATAAACAGACATAAATATAGAAGAATCGTGTTCATCCTTTCTTTGTTATTCTTAGTACCTGAAGGACTAAGCGTATAACACTACATGGTGTCAGAAAAAAGCGATTTTAAGCGGAAATTGGCGAAAATCCTTGCTGGTAAGTCAATTTTTATCGACTGTCTGGAGAACGTGTCGAAGTGAACAGGGCAAACATACTGTACGGTAGCCTACATACAGCATTGTTATATTGTCTTGGTAGGCTACAAAGCTGCCGTGCGTAACCATACCGTTGGGCCTATACAATAACATTAACGCTATTATCTGGGCACTAGTAACTGCCGTTCGTCACAAATATGGCCACCCAATTCCAAATAACCCCACCAGGGACATTTTCCTTCAAAAGTGAGGATTGGGAGCAATGGATCAAACGATTTGAAAGATTTCGATCAGCGAGTGGGCTTTCAGAAAAACCATCAGTCACACAAGTGGACATGTTGATATACTGTATGGGGGAACAGGCCGAGGAAATTTTCAATAGTTTCACCTTTCCGCCCATTGTGGTTGTCACAGAGAGTGAGGGAAGTCAGAGTACACCTCAGAGACCATCCTATTCAGACGTGAAGGACAAATTTCAAAGCCATTTTATTGCTCGTAGAAATGTGATCTATGAAAGGGCCAAATTCAATAAGAGATGTCAGATGGAGGGGGAAACAGTGGATGAATTCATCACTGGGTTATATAAGCTGTCAGAGCATTGTAATTACGGAACGCTAAAAGAGGAGCTAATTAGAGACAGACTTGTAGTTGGCCTCCGAGACTCCAGATTACAGCAGAAACTGCAGCTAGACAGCGCCCTTACATTAGAAACAGCAAAAAGGACGGCAAGACTACACGAAGTTGTTCGTAAGGAACACGAAGTTTTGACAGCTAAGGATCAAGTGCAGATAAACCAGACCAGCAGAAGGGAAAGCAGTCCCAGCACAAGGAAGTGTGGAAAATGTGGTTACAGTGCTAACCACACTGCGTGTCCTGCTAAGGAAGACAAGTGTAATAAGTGCAAGAAAATGGGTCATTGGACAAGGTGTTGTAAAACAAAAGCCAAGCAGCATAGGAATTTTAGGAAACACGCACAGGACCAAGGAAACCCAAATCCAGTTAAGCCTAAGCCAAGAGCGGTAAAATACGTAGCAGTAGATGTCTCAGACGAAGACGATCCTGGGGAGATCAACTACACGTTTATTGGTCAAGTGGACAATGGAACTATAAGAGCAAAGACAAAATCATGGACAATTGATGTTTATGTTAATGATGTCAAGGTAAAGTTTGCCATTGACACAGGGGCTGATGAATCAATCATTCCTGAAAGTATGTACAACAAGTTGAATTTAAACACTAGTTTAAGTAAAACAGATAAAGTTTTACATGGTGCTAATAAGTCTAGGCTAGAGTGCATGGGTAAAATTGAAGTTGATTTTCGAGCTAATAACAGATCCTCCAACCAATCTATGTACGTGGTCAAAGATTGCACCACAGCCTTATTAGGCAAACCAGCTATCGAAGCATTAGATGTAGTGAGAATTGTTAATAACGTAGAGGTGGAGAAACACCATCCAAAGTTATTTTCTGGTCTGGGGGTTATGAAGGGCGAGTACAATATCAAGCTTGCAGAAGGTTATGTGCCACATGCAGTCAATGCACCTAGAAAGATAGCATCAGTTCCTTTGTACAAAATAATAAAGGGTAAACTACGAAAACTGGAAAATGAGGGAATCATTTTCAAAGTAAATGAACCAACTGAGTTTTGCTCACCAATGGTCCCGGTCCCTAAAAGGGATAAAAAGGGAAATGTGGTGGACGTCAGAATACGTGTTGATTACACAAAACTGAACCAGTATGTGAAAACAGAGAAATTCATGATACCAAGTACTAGCGAAGTACTTAGTAGACTACCTGGGGCTAAGATCTTTAGCAAGCTTGATGCTAATTCATGGTTCCACCAAATTCCCTTGACAGAGTCATCCAAGCTTCTAACCACATTCATCACACCGTTTGGGCGATTTGCCTATAATCGAATGCCATTTGGCATAACCTCTGCTCCTGAGCATGCACAAAAGAGACTTGCTCAGTTACTAGATGATCTAGAGGGTGTTGAAGTGTTCATCGACGATATCTTGATTCATGCACCAAATCAGGACTTGCATGATGCTCGATTAGGTGAAGTCCTAAATCGATTAGATAAAGCTGGCATGACTCTGAACAAGGCTAAGTGTGAGATAAGTAAGAAATCAATTCAGTTTGTAGGACACATTGTTTCGGACAATGGTATCTTACCTGATCCTGAGAAAACCAAGGCACTGAGAGATATGCCTAGACCTGAAAATATTCATGGTGTACGTAGATTTTTGGGCATTGTGAATCAATTTAGCAAGTTTTCACCAAAATTATCGAATCTCAGTCAACCCATTAGGGAACTGCTACAAAAGGACAAGCAGTGGGTATGGAATGAACCTCAAGAAAGGTCATTTAATGAGATTAAGTTAGAATGCCTAAGTGGCACATGTCTTGCATTGTTTGATCCTAACCTGGAAACAAAAGTGGCAAGTGATGCTTCAAAACGAGGGTTAGGTGCCTGCTTGTACCAGAGGCAACAAGGAGGGGAGTGGAGACTAGTATTTTGCGCATCTAGGTCTGTTACCAGTGCTGAAAGCAATTATGCTCCCATCGAAAGGGAAGCACTAGGTGTTACCTGGGCTTGTGATACATTTGCAAACTTTCTTATTGGTATGAAGTTCAAGATTGAAACTGACCATAAATTTAATAGGGTTGTGCGGGATCCCGGTAGTCAAGTGAAT
The DNA here is from genome assembly GCA_000934455.1 of Apostichopus parvimensis. Taxonomy (NCBI): domain Eukaryota; kingdom Metazoa; phylum Echinodermata; class Holothuroidea; order Aspidochirotida; family Stichopodidae; genus Apostichopus; species Apostichopus parvimensis. The sequence goes on from KN884034.1 coordinate 82,205, forward strand.
CCCGGTATCCCGATCCCGGTATTGACTAATCCCGATCACAGTGCTATATGTAACTACTACCGGTATTGGGAAAACAACCGGTTATTATATTCGTTTCGGTATCAATCCCGGGAATCCCGGATATAATAAAAAATATCTACGTGTTACTATTTGAAATAAACAAAACAAAACACGATTTTTTCTGGTTTCTGTGTTTTTAGTTTGAATAATATCTGACCAACTTACATACTGGCCTAGACCTATATATTAACAAATCAACTTTTCACGTAGTAATTTGGACCTAGGCTACACCAAATATCGAACGTTACTTGCGCTCAACATGTTACGGGACCTCAAAGTTATTCTGAAATTTTCGTTATTTATTCTTCCTTCAAACGATGATTGTCAAGGTTCCCATGTACAAAATCTTACCCTTATGCATTTCACCTCATTTTGTTATAATCATTTTAACGATTTTATAAATTTTGCGCCAAAACCGCAGGGAGTATATCCAGTTTAAATCCATCTTCGCACGGGACTGTATATTATTATAGCCTAGGGTACGGTACTGGTACACAGCAGTGCAGTACTTGAGATTTGATGTGGTAATGAAATGGATTCGTTTATTAATGCGGGGGGTTCCACGATGTCATTTATATTTATCTTTCGCTACTTTTTTAATTTTTAAGAACTTTTGTACGAAAGATTGATATTGCACCTATTCAAAGTATATTTTTTGGAGTAAACAACAGCCGATTAACGATATAAATAAATTGGTACTATTCTTATGTATGTAGTTTATAATCCCGTATTTACGTAACCCCTATTTTATATTCTTATTGTCTGAAGTTCCAAACACGTGGTGACTTGTTGATAGTTAAAAACTTTTCATTGTGAACTTTTGAACTTGAAGGGGTTGCCCTATTCCAATATCATGGAATAGTGGGGAACTCCCAATTTATGTTTGTGTACGGATTACAAGTTTAATCCACGTGCGAACGTGTTAATCTAATATCGTACGTCGAGTATGAATGAAGGATGGTGTGGGTTGCTTTTTTCCAAGGTTTGTGCTTTTCTTTTTGGAAGTGTATGTTAAAAAACAAAGGCCCTAATATAGCGTGTTATTTTTTTATATTTTTTTTATAAACGTGCGTGTAAGAGTATGTACATAGCCTAGGCTATGCATATTGAATGTATGACATTGACAGTCTCGTTACTAAGTGCTTTGAACCGTAGATGAAAGTTGAGGAAAATACCGGTTGTAGTTACGATACCGGTATTTATGTTGCAACACTACCGGTTGTGTGAAATCCGACTACCGCACAACGCCGGGCATAAACCACTAGTCTCTCTATTGGGTCAGAAAGATCTCAATCAGCTCCCACCAAGGATACAAAGGTTTAGAATCAGGTTGATGAGGTACAACTATGACATAAGTCATATCCCAGGGAAAGAGTTAGTTGTCCCTGATGCACTCTCTAGAGCACCCTGTGGGGAAATATCTATGAGTGACAATCTAGAGGGGGAAGTGCAGTCGTATGCCAATTATGTTATATCTGAGTTGCCAGTTAATAATTCATATCTGACTAAGATACAACAAGAACAAGTGAATGATCCTGTATGTATCAAGCTAATTGAATATTGTACAGATGGCTGGCCAGATAAACCACAATTGTCTGGGGCTTTAAATGGTTACTACCCATTTAGGGGAGAAATTACATACAACAATCTCCTTCTAAGGGGCCCTAGAATCATCATCCCTAGCTCGTTAAGGTTGGAGGTCCTAGACTTCATCCATGAAGGGCATCAGGGAATTGTGAAGTGTAGAGAGCGTGCAAAGCAATCAGTGTGGTGGCCGGGTATCAGCTCCCAAATAGGTGACCTAGTGTACAAGTGTCACACGTGTGCCCACCAGGCTCGCGAGGTCAAGGAGCCCATGATGCCTTCTCAGTTTCCATCACGCCCATGGGAGAGGGTAGCAGCAGATTTGTATTATCTGCAGGATAGTACTTACCTATTGGTAGTGGATTATTATTCAAGGTACATAGAAGTAGCCAAGCTTACTTCCACATCCAAATCATCCGATATTATAATGCATTTGCAGTCCATGTTCAGTCGTCATGGTATCCCAGATGTATTCTGTTCTGATAATGGACCACAGTTCATTAGCAGTGAGTTTAAGGCATTTAGTAAGAAATATGGATTCACACACATTACTAGTAGCCCTTTGTACAGTCAGTCTAACGGGGAAGCTGAACGAGCTGTCCAAACAGTGAAAGGATTAATTAAGAAGTCAAAAGATCCTTATCTAGCACTTATGGCATACAGAGCTACTCCCCTAGCAAACGGGTATAGTCCATCTGAGTTATTGTTTGGTCGAAGGATAAAGACAACCTTACCAGTTGCTCCTTCCCAGCTGGTACCCCAGATACCTGACAAGAACAAACTAGAGGCTTTTGAAATGAGTAAGCGTCAATATTTAAAAGACAATTATGACAAAAGCCATAGAACCAAGTCTCTTGAAGAGGTACCACCAGGTACCCAGGTTTTCATTAAAGACATGAATACCCATGGGGTTGTAGATAGATTATTAGAGGAACCCCGTTCATATTTCTTTCGCGAGTTTCTTTCGCTTCGCTTTTTTCTTTCGCTTTCTTTCGCTTTCTTTCTTTCGCTTCTTTCGCGAGTTCCTGCTTGCGGGAAGATCACATATACATACATACATACATACATATTTGGTGTCATCACCAAGGGGTAATCTGCGAAGAAACAGGAAACACATCATCAACTGCAATCCTAGTAGTCATGATGGAAATCTTGTTGATTTAGAACCAGACATCAGTCATTATGATGAAAGCACTAATGAGCAAACTGAGTCACTAACCACAGGTCCTATTGCTCAACCATCAACACAGACTCAGAGTGAAATTTCTAAAGAGATAACAAGCTACTCTCAAAGTAGCTCACCTAGACCTAAACAATATAGAACTAGATCAGGTCGATTGGTTAAACCAAAAACTTACAATCTTGATTAGGCATGTTGTATGCTTGGTTTGGGGATGTAATGTAATCATTCTGAAGTATCTGTTTACGGTACCTTATGTTGTGTTCGCATTGTGAGCTATGAGATTCAGCTTACGCATGCTAGTTAATGTTCACACGGCTTATCTACGATCGCTGAACCCATTCAATAAACAGACATAAATATAGAAGAATCGTGTTCATCCTTTCTTTGTTATTCTTAGTACCTGAAGGACTAAGCGTATAACACTACAGTAACGAACGCCCTATTTCAATACTTGAGGCTTTTTGATACCTTCTATTGGTTATTTACACGTTAATGAATCGTAAATGGCTGCCATTGACTCATAAAAGAGTTTTAATTTAGTTATTAAGGAAACCTTGAAGCCTTGCAGATTTCGTAGCAAGATTATACTTTCCATTGTCGCTATGACATCATCACTGACGGAGGTACAACTTCCCACGCCAAGGCACACACCGACTAAGTTTGAAGTGCACGAACCACATTGTTTAACTCGTTCTTACAGACAAATTTTACTGAGAATGAGATATCGCATTTAGTTCACACGTTATTTTTCTTTAAAAATTGGCAGGAATGTTGATGCAAACTCTGAAGTGAAACGTCGGGAGATTGAGGTTTAGTGTACATTAGTCGGGGTCCAATAGAGTACCACAATGACATGGGGTTGATGTGCCTGTATGTTTGTGTGCAGTGGGACACCTCAAAATTCTTGTCAAATCCTATACTGCTTATTACATATAACTTTCGAACGTAAGAAGCCTCGTGATGGGGAACCAAAAGTCAGAGGGGAAAGCACAAATGTGTCAACTATTGTTGTAACTTTACACATATACGTATGAAATGGGCACAACTGCACAAGCACCCCCCCCCCCCCCCACCAAAAAAACAAATTTGATGTGATATGATATCAGACTACGGAGAATAGAGGGCGCATTTGCCAAACAACTCTCCATTTCTACGCAAACAAAGAAGTTTATGACTGCAGTGTAAGTGTAACAGGATCTCCGACGTCACATCTCAGACATCACTCTTTCGTTTTCAGGTTTGTATATATCACCATACTGTCTGATATGTTGATAGAGGCAAAGTTATAGATGAAGAATAACAAAGATTGTATAGATTGTGTCTCTTGTGTAATATTAATTTGATTAGAACACGAAACGATCCATTTCGATTTCATTCGTAAATTGCTGTGTAGCCGAAGCCTTACGTTATCGCATGACTGTGTTAGGTTGTCGTGTTTATCAAGTTCCAAGCGAACAAGTTTTGAGAGAAAGGACGTAAGAATCATCCAAACATGACGGTTGTTTAGTAACTTCGGACAATGATAGACAATGCATCGTGTTCTTAAGTGATTATTATCCCTTTATTATCAGAATTCATGTATACATGTTCATGATTAACTATTTTATTCGAGTAATTATAAGGTAACTGCTTCACAGGATGTAGGGAGGGCGTATGCACTTAGGCTAGTAAACGTACGAGTAGGCGATGTAAACGTTCATATTGTGCGACAAAGGTATCACGTGACCTATAGACATGGGGATTACCCTTTGAGCTGAATCATATCATTCAGGGATTACCAGAACAATTATTATTTGTATTACTATATAAATAACATTCAGGGATCTTCTCAACAGATAATGCTAGACCTATTTTCTGAAACTGTTATAGTTCTGTGAACATTTGATTGCCGCTATTATATTGAAGTTGCTTTGTTATTACTTGTAAAGAAAACAAAGTTTGTGACTGTAATGGGATCTCTGAAATAACTTCTCAGACATTACTTAGATCTCTCGTTATAGTTTTTTCCCCAGTCAAATGAGGGGGGGGGGGGGGGAGGATATAGTAGGTATGTTAGAATTCTCTTGACACATGTAAATAAAGGAAGGAATTAACAAACAAAGAAACAAGAGCAGATACACACACAAAATATGAAAATATCAGAACAGGAATTACATCAGATCCAATGTAGAACAGAAGAGTAAAAGTGTAGCAGATCAAATATAGAACTAAAGACTCTATATATAATGAAAACAATTTAATTTAACATTATTTCTCTCAAAGTTATAGAGAATGGGTGAGAAACTGGTGTGCACATATTCTGATTTATATCGATTTGGTATTTGATAAAAAAAGATACTTTCAATCCGTTTCAATGTGTTCTTGTCTGAGATGTGAAACGAGAGCAAAATATGTGATTGTGTCATTGTATCCTCATAATAAATTTGGTAAGTCCGCCACATAAACTTGTCAATATGTTTATATTTTGTCGTAATTATGTCTTCACCACGTATGTAGCAAATTGCCTCATTGAGCTATAAGTGCTCTGTCCAGAACTGAGATCAGAGAGATTATCAATTGATACGTCCCATCGCAATGAAGTGCCATGCTGATTGAGCACCCACTTGAGTAAAGGGATATGAATTTACTGGACTGCAGATCAAACAAGGGAGTTCCTACTAGCTCTCTCTCTCCCTGATAATACTTTCTCATCATAGGCAGAAATGTATTCCCTTAAGAAGCTGTTTATCTTAAATGCTGGTTTCTAGTTCTTCCGGAAGGGAAAAGATTCCTTTGGAAGAAACTAAACCCTGCATACAAAGTGTGGCAAGGAAGGACTTCTGGCATTCTGATTTCACTGATTATTATTTTAAGTGCTCAATACAAAACACAAAGTCTGCTCAAAATACTTGACAAACAAGAAGGAGAAATAGACATCCATAAAGCTGGATCAAGTACTTAATAAGTATTGTATGAAAAGATGTGTCTTGATAGTTTGCTTAAACGCTTCAAGCGAATTGATAGTAAGGATTGTTGTTGGAAGCTTGTTCCACAAATGAGGGGCAGCCCAGGAAATACATTGTTCGCCATATGATGTTCTGATGCACGGAACAGTCAACATCGCGGTATGTTGAGACCGTAAAGATCTTGTTGGACTGTGTTTCCTAAGCAATTGGTTCATGTAGCGCAGGGAATAGCCATGAAGTGTCTTAAAGGTGAGGATCACAGGATCATGTAATCGCATTGAGCTTTCATAGGAAGCCAGTGAAGTAGTTGTAGAACTTGAGTGATCTTATCGAACTTGGATGTCCTGGTACTTATGCATACTGCCATATGCCGTGTACATGCTGATGATTCCGAGATTGGGTTTCTGACAGAAAATATATTAGCGAATTACAGTGGTCCAGTTTTGATGTAACAAGACCATTAATAAGTGAGATAGTTGCATTCATGGTGAGGTATAACGGCGTATATGACCAATATTGCGAAGTTGGAAGTAGGCTTGTTTTAAAATATGGTTCACATGTGCATCCATATTAAGAGTTGTTTCAAGAAACACTCCCAAGTTTTGACTGCTGATACAGATTTAATGGAAACTCCATCCGCCCTCACAAAGACATTGGGAAGGATTTTCAGATTATCATTTGATTACTACAATCTTGTCACCATTCAGTTTAGTGTATTGCTTGTCATCTACTATTTGATATCAACAAAGCAAAATGCAATATTCTCCAAAACACATCTTCTAGCAGAGATATTAATTAACAGGCTGCAATGAAAGGTAAATTTGTGTGTCATCCGTATATAAATGATATTTCAAGTTGTGACTAAATGATTGTGTACGTAGTGAATCTTAAGCCAAAGCACGGATCCATGTGGAACGCCAAACTCTAGAGGTACTGGTTCCAAAAGCTCGAAATTAATGCAAACTGTTTGAAATCGGTTGGACTGTTGGAAAGATATTGACTCAAACTACTTCAATGCAACATCCTGAAGTCCAAACTGTTCGTGAAGGACATTGGTATACTAGTGTCGCTTAAGTCGAGTCACAACCTTCTCCAAAGTTTGGAGATGAAGGACGGGTTAAACACTGGCCTGAAATGTTTTAGCACTTCTATGTCCAGATCATTTTGAATGGGTTATGCATGTATGTTTGTATTTCCATTCATATTTTATGAAATACAGGGATAAATAATAATTTGTTAAACCCTTCTCTTTCTTTTCCTGAACTCTTTCACAGATTGTGACGTAACTAAGCACAGTTTTTTCAAGTGAGAGTTAACAACTTTCATCAACATGGCTACCTGGAACCCTTTAATAGAAGACCTGACAGAAAACTTCTTCATGTGTTCTGTTTGTTTGGATCAATTTAATGAGCCGAAACTGTTACCTTGTCTTCATCGATACTGTAACGATTGCTTGAGAACAGTTATTCAAGCCAGCCATGATGGGACAATTGAATGTCCACTTTGTAAACAGCGATGTTGTATACCAAAGGATGGATTGGACGGCTTTAAGACTGATTTTCATATGAAGAGTATGCTCGAGTTCATAGAATTGCGTAAATCATTTGAAAAGAAAGATTTGAAGCAGTGTGTGAGCTGTTCAAAGGATGTGGTATGTTCCGCCTACTGCTTTAAATGTAGAGATTTTTTATGCGACGAATGTTACAAGGTTCATATCAGTAGTAAAATGTTTACTGATCACCAACCAAGCACTCTGAAATTGGAAAATATGGCAGCTAAGAACCTAACAATGGAGGAAATAGCTGCAATGACGGAAGATCCCAGGTGCCATTTTCATATCAAAGAACCAGCCAAATTGTGCTGTGGTACATGCCAAAATGAACCGGTTTGTTTAGTTTGCACTCACGGTAAGCACAAAGGTCACGATCTCATAGATGTGAATGACCTAGCCCAGAAAGAAAGGACATTACTGAATCGGAACCTCGCTGAACTAAGCAAGCACAAGACTAAACTATACGCGACCCGAGAAGGTTCAAATGGCGCTAGTAAAATTGAATGAAAATGTTACAAAAAAGACAAAGTTGTTGACAATTCAACACGAGGAACAGGCAAAGATGATAAAGGATAAACTTGCCGAATGTAACCATGAACGTGAAAAAGGAGCTGCTGACATAGAAAATAGAAGAGGATGTGTAAAACGTGAAATAACTGTTAAACATGAAGAGGAAATGAACCGCTTGATCATGAAACATCAAGAAAATATGAAAAGTACCGATGTAAAATATGACCAGGAATTGGAAGAATTTAAGGAAAATTGTAAGAAAACGGAGGGAGAATTCTTTGAAAAACTTGGGGAGTTAGATAGTAATTTCAAGACCTTGACAACAGCTAAAGATCTTCTTTCAAGTCAAAACAAATACGAATGTGAAGAAATACTCAATAATTGTAGGCAACTTATTAAACGGTTCGAAAACTTATCAGCAACGTCTTCTTCTATTCTTGCATGTAATGACGATTGGACAGACGCACAGTGTGTCCCCGACATAAGAGCAGCCAGTGAACCTATGATCGAAGAAATGAAACAAGAATATCCAGAGTTAGAATCTTTATCTGATTTTGTCATCAGTGATATAACAAAAGTTATATCTGATAAAGTTGTCATTACAGAAAGCGCAGAGTCTGTTGTTGATGTTCCGGAAATCAAAGCTAAAGGTTACTATATCACCGGTATAACAAGTAGTAGCAATGGTAATATCGTTATCGCTGGTATTGTATCAGAAGAGGAAACACACATCACCGTCACTAACATGAAAGGAGAAATATTAATTCAGAATGTCTTAAATAGAAATAAGACATTTCAGCTTTGGGCATGTCGTTACTGTTGTAATTTGTCAGGGTTCAATGTCATTACAGTTTGCATACCGGATGAAATAGCTATTTATAATATTTCTGACAATTCTTACCAAAAGAAGAACATCGGTGATATGGTTAAGACGTGTCCAGAGGAAAGGCATGTGTGGTCTGTTACCACGAATCCCGCCAAGAATCAAATCATTGTTGGTACTAACAGCAGAGAAGTGTATGTATTTGATTATCAGCTGAATTACAGTCACATCATAGTACTACCTGATGAAATCATGGGATCAGATGATATCACTGTCCACGACGGTAATCTTCTGATCTGTGACTATGCTGGTAGGTCCTCATATGAAGTTACCATGGTGACATCAGGGAGTAAGGTGGTGTATAAATTCACCAAACCAAATCTAAGTGGAGCTGACTTAAAACCTTACAGTGTGTGCATAGGCATGGGAGGGTTCATCTACATGTTATGGGATGATGATGAAGAGCTGAACACTGTGCTAACACAATACAGTCGAGATTGTCGGCAATTACTAACAACAATGTCAGTTGATGACGAGGCACGGTGCGTTACCACATCCGTAGTAGATGGTGAGGAGAAACTCTTGATAGCCACCGCTACGTCGAGGAAGATGTATATATACGGACTAGTACCTGTATAGCGCTTTATAGAAATATACATATTAAAACAAAATGTTTTCACGAGTTACGATACACAGATTGGTTGTTATCGTTGCTGTATTTGTTTTTCTGGGGTTTTACAGACATAGGAAAATATTACAATCCTAATTTCTAAGAGTTATTGTCAGCTGCATTTATAATTGGCAAATAACTAGTTCCTAAGGAGCTTATCTCCGTATCTTAACATATCCATTACAAAGACTGTCTTTCTATATAGGGGTTAACTTTATGTTAATATCAGTATGTTCATTCGTTATGAATAAATACTTTTACTACAGCCTATCACATATAGACAAGGTTCGCGTATTATTCCTTGGGTATAAGCTACCGATAGACTTTGTGATACAATATGTTATATATATCATTACAGGTCATTTCTGGATTTGAACTCTTTCTTTATAATGTTCCTCCATCTAAAAACATATGATATATATATAAGTGCTCTATTTTCTTGTATCTTCTTAAGAATATCTGCACCCAACGAAGATGGACATACAATATACATGCATTTCCGAAGGGAGGTCTTTTTTTTTACGTATAGCTGTAAACACAATACCGCGAGAACGAAATGCTTACAGGCTACTTCGTTTCTTAATACCGTATATTGCGCACAGTTTAGTACTATATTGCGAACATGGTGGTCAAAGATAATTTGTAACAGTTCTATAGCCGAGTCTTTGGGATCTAATTCCAAGTCCGTCTTTCTCAAATACCAAGTTACCAGTTTATAAACTTGTAAGTTTAAGGTTAAGACAGAAAACGTTACCTATGTTTATAGCCGTTGGATCACATCAAAGAGTATTGGGACCTATAGATATCCGTCCTTTTGATGTTCAGAATAGCCGTATTAAGGATACGGTTCGTTGACGGCCTTCCTTGAAGGCTATAGACGGCGGGGACATACAGCAATGATATTGAAGTGAATCTTACATTAATTTGCACTAAATTAAAGAATATGAACATATTAAATAAAGGGTCAGATAGCTAACATGCTTCTTATGTAACCACTGTCTATGTGACATAATGTTGAAATGGAAATTCTAGTGTATATGCAGTGTCATAATCAGAGGAGGGTGGAGTGAAGTTCGACGCCACCCCACTTTAGAAAGAGGAGAAGAAACATGTTTTGTCCATTCCCACTTTTCTAAAACAGTTATGCACTCCACTGCATTGAATGAGCATTCAAACGGATCACTTGAAGCAGTTAAAATAGCCTTACTTGAAACGTTACAAGACTGCTGAAAAAATTATAAATCTCGTAATACGTTCATTCCAGATGATTTTTTATAACAAAGTAACTAACAGACATATGCTTATGGGTGGGGGTGGGTAGGAGAAGGAAGTTGGGACAGCGGATAAGAATATTTTACAAAACCACATAAAACTACCACAAAGATGTGTTTTGCAAACTATCGCCTTGAAATAACACGTTTTGAGCAGACGTGGTTGTTTTCTCCAATTTGGCAAATTTCGCCTGCGATCTGAACTTCTTGTATTGTATTCATATGGATACATTATACGTTTGAACATGAAATATTCATGTTCTGGTGAACACACAGTGCGACGGGCAGATAGCGGGCGGGTTTTCATACCCTGCCGCATAAACATTTATTTTATTGGATGGAGTTCCGATAGTTTATGGGTAAAATTTTAGGTCAGGTGATTACCATGGGTGATAGACTTTATAGAGTTAATAGCCGTGGTCAGTCAATTAGGTGTCATTCGTATTGCAATGTTAGGTTTACTAATTTCACTGTAATATGTCAAATTTCCATATCTTTATTGAGAGAAGTGCCTGTTTTACAATAAAGTTCAGTCGCTGTCCAGTTTTACAAAAAAGTTCAGTCGCTGCCCAATCCACAACTTTATTACAGCTGTTATAATAAATTTATTCGCCTCAACAACGCAACAAAAATCATTCCCCAACAATTAGGGTCTCGACTGGATGTTTACCAATAACAGGCAGCCTAAATCGATTTATTTCCTTTGTTACATATCGTTATTACCTAAATATTGCTGTGTTTGAATTAAGTATGACATCT
>KN884035.1:561-13019 GCA_000934455.1 Apostichopus parvimensis
TCAAGGCGCATCACAATATTACCCTGGTCAACGATAACCTGTCAAACATAGGGACAATCCCTCCACATGGCAGCAGCTAAACAGCGCCCAGCTGACAGTTTATCTCACAGGTCCCCATTTATACACCTGGGTGAATAGAGGCAATGGTGATAAAGTGCCTTGCCCAAGGACACATCGTAATGATCTGGCCAGGACTCGAACCTGCAATCCTTAGATCACAAGTCCACTGCCTTAACCACAACGGTCTATCAGGTCAATTTACAAAAAGTAGGAAAGTTGCATCAATCGAATACCAAACCAAAGTTGAATTCCTGTTGATTTTAGTACAACACTGGATACTTGTATTAACGTTATGTTAATGCAGACATTTATGAACATTAACAGCACGTAAACTTCTCAGTGGAACACATCAGCAGTTGATTATGTAGCATTATGAAGTTTTAGAAATCACGTGACGAAAGGTGAAATTGTACCAATTGCATTTACCGTTTATAAAACATGTCGTCGCAATGTTGTAACATTTTACATCATTCGAGAAATGCCCACATGAATACTAAACAATTACACCCCTGTGACAAAAAACGGATATTTAGCGTTAACAATTACAACAATGTTAATGCTAAATCCATCAAATGAAATTTTCATTTAAACCAGTAAAATTACTGTTGAAAACATCAGCAGTTATTACGTAGCATTATTCACTTTTAGAAAACACGTGACAAAAGGTGAAATTGTACAAACTACATTTACCGTTTATCAAACATGTCGTCGCAACATGAAAGAATGTTGTAACATTTTACATCAATCGAGAAATGCCCACATGAATACTAAACAATTACATCCCTGTGACCAAACACGGATATTTGCGTTAACAATTATTACAATGTTAATGCTGAAATCTATCAAATGAAATTTTCATGTAACTGTAAAACAAGTAAAATTACCATTGAAAACATCAGCAGTTATTACGTAGCATAATACTAGCATTATTCACTTTTAGAAAACACGCGACGAAGGTGAAATTGTACCAACTACATTTACCGTTTATCGAACATGTCGTCGCAACATGAAAGAATGTTGTAACATTTTACATCAATCGAGAAATGCCCACATGAATACTAAACAATTACATCCCTGTGACCAAACACGGATACTTAGCGTTAACAATTATAACAATGTTAATGCTGAAATCCATCAAATGAAATTTCCATTTAACTGTATAAGCTGTAAAATTACCATTGAAAACATCAGCAGTTAGTAGGTCGTAATATTCACTTTTAGAAATTACGTCCAACTACATTTACCGTTAATCAAACATGTCGTGACAACTTGACAAAATGTTTTAACAGCTACATCAATACTGACGAATGCGATACAAAACAGAAACATTACTGGTTAATATGAGTCAATAGCAGGTATCTTGTAGCTTACAAACATGGCAATGCTTAACTTTATGCAACCAACTTCGGATTCCACGACAGTTCTGGAAATGATGACAATAAAATATCAAAAAACAAAAAAAACGCAGAAAAAGCTGTATTTCAAACAACATTATTATCTGGGATGAGCCTGGAGTAAAATAAAAAAAACGGAAAAAATTGCGGTATAGGCTCCAGTTTGCGTATGCTACAGTGTGTTAGGATAATAGTTTTTGTCCCCCTGCAGGTTGGATATCCATAGTTAATGAAAAACATGCGAACGACGGATCATATGAAATTGAGGTGTAAATCTCGGAGGTAGAAAAGAAATCACGGATATTCCGAGAATTCGCGGAAAAAGCTCATGCCTGTATTATGAAGTTATAAACAAACGTTGAGCCATATCTCAGGGGCGGATACAGGGGGGGTGACTTGGGTGACTAGTCACCCTCCCCCCAACTTGTGGCACCTTTTTTTCCGTTTAGATAGTACCCAGAGCCCTATATACGGCTCTGATAGTACCTCAAATAGTCACCCCCCTCCACAAATTCCTGGATCCGCCACTGTATCTGTACTTATTAATTTAATTAATCAATTAATGAATTCAAATATCACTGTTAATGTGTACAAAGTATGATGACAAACAAATGCAATTTTAAAGTTAACTGTAACATTACTGTTGCACAGATAAAAATGGCAATTATCAAAATTATGCATGAAATTATGAAATCAATACATACGAAAATTAGCATGGCAGTCAAGGAAAATTGAAGATATTAGATTTAAAGGGGAAAATTTAGTTTCCCCATTCAATGGTTAATGCCCCTTTTTCCAGGCAGTGGTTAAAGAGTAAATTTCATTTTATGATGTCTAAATCGAATCAACTTCACATTACTGACCACAATGAGTACGTCTTTTGTTTAAAAAGTTAACCATGTCCTGAGATATATCTCCAAGTGTTGTCAAGGAAAATGCAACTGGTAAACAAAACCAAGTCTGTCTGATTCCACAAGAACTGGACATTCTGAAAGGCAAAGTAGGTGGAATTTTTTTCTTTCTAGCCAAGGTCACTTGCAAACAAATAGCAACAACATTAGCACTGTTACCTCTAAATCATAAAATGTGACACAAAATCAGATTAAATGATCTAAGGTTAGTCACCGATATTTTTTGGATCAAGCCCAATTTTTTTGATCAAGTCCCTATTACCATTGAGAAATGTATCATTAAATGAAAAGAAACAATATAAATAAATGAGCTGGAGAAATGAACTGATCTTTAAAAGAGATCAATGGGGGGGGGGGGGATGGGCAAACTCTTTTCGGGAGGTGGCACCGCACCTCGTCATTTTTTTTTTTTATGGAGACAAGATTTATTGGCTATGAAATAGAAAGAAATAATCCTTCTTCCTATATTGAAATAAGTAGGACATTCTCTTTTCTTTTAATGACTAATTAATAATAAATATGTATGTCCCAAGATGTTGTTCAACTGACACCTTTATCAATCAACTTTAGGAGACCCAAGGTTTCTTTTACAAGGAGGTTTCTAGAACGAATTAAAAACTTTTGGAATATTGAAAATGACTGTTTGACAAAATCCTTGGACTGTCATCGATAGTGCAAAGAAAAACAAAGACCATTTCTTTTTTTGTAAAAAGATGAAAGAAAAAGACAAGATTGTAAATCACAAAGAGTAACAAAGTCAAAATGCTGGAATGACTGAAATTAGGAAAACAGATTCTCCTCTTACTGCCAATAGACTAGCCGAACATAAAAAAGGTTTTATTTCGAAATTCCCGAGAAACATTGCAGTAGAATAACAGGGGATAATTTATCCGGCATGGCACCTCAAAATGGTCTGCTTAACGAGTGTAAAGGGTAAAGCAGTGTAAAGCAATTTCTCAACATGGGATCCGTGAGTATTTTATGTGAGAGAGAAAAAAAAACCCATTCAAGCCTTCAAGATTGCTGAATTAAATTTTGAATTATTCCCTGGCTTAAATTCAAATGCAACAATGCTTTCAAGAAAGGCACTACCCATTTCTTCATTTCATACAAAATAAAAATTGTTTACAAAGGTGATCGCATCAATTGAAAGCCACTGGTTTGTCAGGTAATGTAGAACATGATGGATGGGGTTGGTGATGGTAACAATAACTAATTACAGAAATTTTGAAAGGTTACTGTGATTTTTCCCCAGGATACGAAACAAATTCGGGCAGCTCCATCTGTTAAAGGCATGTTCGGGTGGATGGAGTCGACTGCTGACGTTTTTTTCCTCGAGAGCTCTCGGTCGATTCTTCAAAGATTTGATTTAAAAGTCCATGTTTGCATGGGGAAGCCAGGGCGGTTGCAAAGAAGTAGGTACCAAAGGGAATAAAGATGTACATTGCTACATTGTTTAATTGGGAACAGAAACTTTAGACTAATTTTATTTCCTGGGGAAAGAGCATAAAAGTTCCATCGTTTTTTTAAAACTTCAATGGATATTATTTCAAAACTATACAAAAAATGGTGAATATACTTCAGCCCCTGTCCAAATGGATATTACAGCTTTGGTACCACACACAATGGAAGACTTGATGAGAGCCTCAGGTTATAAACTGACCTTCGCGACTGGGGCTTGAAAAGCAAACGGCTAGTGATAGTCTAATAAAGGTCGGCGAGTTGAAAGGTTAGTCCGTTCTGACGTATTATAACTAGACACAAAACCGGAAAAATTCCACTTTCCACGCACCTGTCCGGTATGAGGGGCTTGCTTTAACCCCTGAAGATGACGATATAAGCTAAACGGTGGTACATCTCTTATTAAAAATCTCGCATCGCGTCGTAACCACGGATACGCGACTCCATCGTTCACACACCTGGCATTATTTTATGATGCTCGAGTTAACCCTGACATTCAAAGGTCAGCTATACTCTATTGCTCTCTGTTGAAATGCGTGTGTTTGCTGCGCACCTCGACCGTCTATACAGCTCACACACTTCACTCTGTGACGAGTGATGGCATCTCGGTTGACCTCCACGACTACTGGATAGAGAATAACAGAAGCCACATGAGACCCGCGCTGAGGAGGGCCGCACAGGGCACCGTCACGATCCAAGCCAGGATGATACTGCGGAAGAGTTTCCACTCAACGTTGGCCTTCGACCTGGTGTAACCGATGGCAACTATGGAACCCACCTTACAGTGCGTGGTGCTGACGGGTATCCCCAGATTTGAAGCCAACAGAACCGTCGAGGCAGCTCCGAGTTCTATCGTGAAACCGCTGAAACGAGAGAAAAGCAGGAAAAGTCTCACGATACATTCAGAAGAGACCAAAGATGATTCAAGGGTTACAGATTACTGACAAAAAACAGACCTTAATTAACAAGTCCAAATGACTAAACCATTTACAAATAGCCTCTAAAACCAAAATGGAAACATCTTTAGTCACCACAAAAAATGGTTCCAAAAATATTCGAGAAGGAAGACCATTTTGTTTACACGCAGTGTGTCATGCAGAAAAGCCAAGAGTGTGATTTCATTCTATGAACAGGGATGAGCCTGGGGTAAAAAAAAAATCACGGAACTTTGCAAAAAATTGCGGTATAGGCTCCAGTTTGCGTATGCTACAGTGTGTTAGGGTAATATTTTTGTCCCGAGGTAGAAAAGAAATCACGGATATTCCTCATGTCTGTATGAATGAGATGAAAAGCATGCCGTCCAGTAAATGTTTTCGACCAAAACAAACAACAAAGGACGGGACACCTTCTGTTTCGGTCTGAATTATTTCAGGCGCTCGGTCTTCCTGCGAACGGGCCAAACTTTTGGCAGAGATGGTACATCAATCGTGATTGTGTTATCATTTAATATTTACATACACATTAGTACTGAAGAAAGGTTTGGATGCAATAATGGGGCTATGAGACTTCCCAGAAGGAATAATATAGCAGTTTCGAAAGTTCTGTGTGGAGCCTTTCGGCATCTCTGAAACCTGTCTCTTATAAATAAAAGAAAAATAAGAAAAATAAAAAAAATAAAAACTTCCTACGTACGAGAAAACTTCTATGCATCTTGGCACTTGCTTAGCAATTTGCTCATTTTGAGTGGCATCTCATGATTACTGACACAAGACCTTAATTAACAAAGTCCAAATGACTAAACCATTTACAAATAGCTCTTGAACCAAAATGGTTCCGAAAATATTCGAGGAATCATGTAGAGAATATTGGGCTGGGTGCAAAAACTGCGCTGAAAAGCCAAGAGTGTGATTTTGATTTCATTCTATGAATGAGATGAAAAGCATGTCGTCTGGTCAATGTTTTCGACCAAAACAAAAAACCAAGGACGGGACACCTTTTGTTTCTATCTGAACTATTTCAGTCGTTCGATCTTCCTGCCAATGGGCCAAACTTTTGGCAAAAAGGTACATCAATCCTGATTGTGTGACCATTTAATATTTACAATACACATTAGTACTGAAGAAAGGTTTAGATGCAATAATGGCACTTTGAGACTTCCCAGAAGGAATAATATAGCAGTTTTGAAAGTTCTGTGTGCAGCCTTTCTCTGAAACCTGTCTCTTATAAAATAAAAAAAATAAAAAACTATATTCCCTACGTAGGAGAAAACTGCTATGCATCTTGGTACTTGCTTAGCAATTTGCTCATTTTGATGCGATTGCGGATAAATTATTGCCAGCTAGGGTTGGGCGATATATCGAAAATTATTATTATCGCGATAATTTTTTTTCAAGACGATATTTTTTGAGGATTGAACAAATGACGATAATTTCTTGTGAAAGAAATTTGAAATGAATGTGGAAAAAAATGCGATTATCCTTTCTCCGTTTTATGTGTAAATGTTATTCTAGCATTCCATGGTTAAGAAAGTTGAAAAGAAATAAAGTTTATCAACTTCATTTACTGACTTTTGAACTTCGTAAAAAACCCGTCCTTTACAACATTGACTGTATAGAGAACAAAACTCTGAAAATCAGTAGAGAAATTACCAATTGTGTGTACGAAAAGTAAGTTGGTACACCTTTCAAATTTTACGAAATATCGAGCAAAATACTTTCGAAAAATTTACGCGAAACTGGCATATCGTGCTAAATGCAACTAATGTCATGTAAACAAGGCTCTAGTACACCCATTTATGAATAAACCATAAGACCACATATGGTGTTAAGCGGGGGGAAAAGAAAGTATTTTCTAGAATTTCCAAAAAAAGGAAAAATTAATATCCTACCATAGTAAAGTGTATAGTAAATAGCCTAACCACTTCGCCGGTTACGGATCTCACGTAACAACAAAAAACACAACAAACTGTATTTTGCGAAGTTGACGTTTTCTACAAGGACATGGAAACAATATTTAGCATATAGTTAATCATGCCAAGTGGCCTAAAACATTGGATTACAAGGTTTACTTTCATAAAGATGGCCATACTGTAGCTATTGGGGCCTTGATATCGTGTGGTATGTATGGTATAGACTGTGCCTCGTGTATCATGGGGAATATATTGTTTTGTTCATGCGGAGGAGTCGGTTGGCTTGAGGTGTGTTTTACTTACGGGGATATTTACCTACTTTTCTTGAACGTCTAAGATAATATTTCGCATAATTTGACCGATCCTTTACTGACTGACTTAATTAATTCTAGAGTGGAGCCAAAATAGTTTACTCCATGAAAAGTTTTTTGGAAACGTGCCAAAAATGTTAACAAACAGGTGTTAGACAGGGGGGTTGTTTGGCAAGGTACCTGGGAGCACATTTAGCCTACCGTTTAAGTAGGGTTAAACACTGCAGTTGTAAACTGATGTACGTATAGTGCACGCTGTTCATTGTTAGGCAGTCTAGAAACGGGGCTTTGCCGAACGAGTTTGTTTCATAATATCGACAGTTTTGTAAGTTAAACTTTTTAAAGATTGTAAGACAGATTAAATCTCTTTTCATGTTATCACATAATATAGCTACTCTAACTTGTCATTTTAAAATTTTCATCAGTTTCGTGACAATTCAAAAAGTTGTCAGTATATTTCAAAAAGTATAATTCAAAGTATAATTCAAAGTATAATTCAAAAAGTTGTCAGTATTTCGAATCCTCAACTGCGAATATTTTATCGCCAGACACGCAAAAATACTAAATTTTTCCGGGGCCTTCGCCAAGGGGTTCCAACGCGTGCTAGGTGTGTTCGCTGCGCAAAAACACCGGTGGGAAACCAGCAGATGTTTTAAGTGTGTTCGCGAACACACTAAAAACAACAAGGAAAAATTATCGTAATTATCGAAATATCGCAATAATTTTTGAACTATTTATCGTGACGTTAAAAAGCAAATATCGCCCAACCCTATTGCCAGCTATCACTAACAAAGGTTACGATGAATTTCCTTCTCAGAAAATGGCCATCAAAGAGAGATAAAGTTTGGCTATCAAACGAACGTTATCTCTCTCGGCCTCATTCAAAGGTGTCACACAAAGTTCCGCTTCCGGGCTGACGGGATTTCTACTCTGTCACACTTTGATTGTAATATCAATATATCAAGGAATACTTTCAAGTAATATCGAGCAATATCAAGGAGCCTTAGAACTCTAGAGCCAAACGACTGAGTTTCTTAAAACAATAGGTTTAGTTCTGGTTAATATGGGTGCAAAATTTGCAGCAAATCTGAATATTGGAATGAGGGAATATCGGAATCCCGGATTGAACCGGAAAAAATAAATAAATAATTTTAAAAAAAAAATGTCTTCCCTGTCTCACCTTGAGGGAGTCATCGGTGTCAGGTTGGTACCCACTGTCTCGATGACCCGCCTGCCCAGCATGCACAAACCTATCGTCATGCCGACACCGCCGTAGACCAGGATCCAAATCGGGGGCGCTTGTTTCTGATCAACCCCTCCGGATTGGAAAATTGCCCACAGAGCTATGAGGGGACCGATGGCGTTACTGAAAATTAACGATGAAAAACATTGTCTGTAGTTGAGATTATTATAATAATAATGTAGATTGATATAGCACCACTCCAGGAAATGAGTAACTGCCCATGGTGCTAATTCACAAAGTGAAAAGCATCAACACTGAAATACACAACAGAAAAAATGAGTCTTCAGTAAACTCTTAAAAGTGGATAGATTAGAACAAGTTCGAAGATGGTCTCAT
Organism: Apostichopus parvimensis; assembly: GCA_000934455.1. Classification (NCBI taxonomy): domain Eukaryota; kingdom Metazoa; phylum Echinodermata; class Holothuroidea; order Aspidochirotida; family Stichopodidae; genus Apostichopus; species Apostichopus parvimensis. The sequence continues at coordinate 9,126 of KN884035.1, forward strand.
AGTAACCGATTCCAAGACTTATCGGCAGAGTAAGTTAAACTTCTGAAATCCGTAAGCCCTCACACGAGGTTTAGGTACACAGAGTTATGATTTGCTGGTCGAATGTAATGTGCGTACAGGGAGGTAAGATGAAAGAAGGTTAACAGGATACACAGGCTGTTGTAAATCATGAGCACGAAATGCAAGTATAGGAGTATTTTGAACTTTACTCGAAATCAATAGGAAGCCAGTGAAGATCCTTTAGAAGTGGGATGGTATGACATCTTCTGTTCGCTTCTTTTGACTATTCGCACTGCTGTATTTTGAAGTTTCCAAATTTGGAAATCAGGAAGTCAAAATAAAAGTGAATTTAAGTAATCTAGTTTTAAAGTAAAAATTTGCATGTACAAGAACTTCACGTGATCTCTGATCATGGTACTTCCTCATTAGACCAACGTTTCTTAATTTACAATTAGCAAATCATCGGACATTTTCGACATGCTTATCGAAATAAAGATGCGTTTCGAAATTATTAAGGGATTGCTTCCTGTATCATCTAACCACAGAGGAGGCAGAAGAAGCAGAAGAAACTAGAGCACCAATGGTGCAGAGCTCATACCTTTTCGAGCTCAAAAATGTAGGGCCCACAAAACTTTTAAACAATGGGGATTAATTGTAATTAATTAACTTTTGACCAAAAATTATTAGGCACCACCTTATTCATACACAATCCAACAATCATCAGTTCAACTTTGAATGTGATCAATCAAAATCTCGAAGAGATAGAGATATTTGAAAATATTTCAAAGAATGACCCCCGATGACCCCCTAAATGACATTTGATTTCAATTTTCCGAACACCCCTCGTAACCCTTATCCCGAGGAACGTTGTGTACAAGTTTCATTATAACTGGCCATACACTGTACGAACGGAAGCAATTTGAAAATATAGGGCCGCGGCCCGGGCCACAAAAGACCCCTAGATGATCTTTGATCTCAAATTCATGAACACCCTGAAGGTAAAACTACCATAGTACTATCGTGACAAACCCTCAACATTGTACCATGGAATCTGTAGGAGAAGAAGCATTTTGCGTATTTCCACAAAATGGCCCATTACGGCCCACAAGTGACCTTTGACCCCAAATTTCAGACCATCTCTGATGGCCCTATACCCAATGGTCCTTGTGTCCAAGTTTCATGAAATTCCATTAAACACTGTGCGAGTGGGAGCGGTTTTACCAATTGTTGACGGATAGAGTGATAGAGTGATAGACGCCGCACTGTAACAATAGCTCACACCAGCATGCTGGTATGAGCTAAAAATGAGTCCTAATTGGCTTACTGCCCTCAGCCCTCCTTCCCCCGCCCAAATAGCCTAGATTTAGGCTAATGTAGGAAAAGTATCAGGACATAATGTCTGGATCAATATAAAGAGGTTCTTCTTCCAAGGCAGACTTCAGACAGGTGACCTTTAAGAAAACATGTGTCATGCCATAGATGCAACTTGACCGACCTGGGGATTTTTCTCCCCCGAAAAATGTCACTGAATTTATCTGATGAGATCACTTATAACTTAAGTGATGTCAACTACTGATCCAGTGTTGCCATTTTTCATCAAGTGGTAATTTCTTTATATAACTAGTGTTGTCATCAATTGAGCTGATAATGCCATTTTCTAATCCAGTGAAATTATTTATTAATCTAGTGATGCCATCTACTGATCTAATAATGTCACTTTCTAATCCAGCCATATTTACAAACATAGTGATGTCATCTTAGTAATGTTACTTTCTGATCCAGTGAGATCATTAATAATTCCAGTGATGCCATCCACTGATATAATAATGTCATTTTCTGATCCTGGGTGGCTATTCATAATTCTTATGCCATTTTCTAATCCAGGCATGCCATCCACTGAATCTAGTAATGCCATTTCCTAATCCAGTGATATTATTTATAAATCTAGTGATGTCATCGGCTGATCCAATAATTTCCTTTCCTAATCCAGTAATGTTATCTATAATCCAATGATGCCATCCACTGAATCTAGGAATGCCATTTTCTAATCCAGTGAATTGATTTATTAATCTAGTGATGTCATCTACTGATCTAATGATGTCGTTTTCTAATCCAGCCATATTAACAAACATAGTGATGTCATCTTAGTAATGTTACTTTCTGATCCAGTGAGATCATTAATAATTCCAGTGATGCCATCCACTGATATAATAATGCCAAAATGGTTTATTAATCTAGTGATCTCATCTACTGATCTAATAACGTCTTTTTCTAATCCAGCCATATTTAAAAATATAGTGATGTCATCTTAGTAATGTTACTTTCTGATCCAGTGAGATCATTTATAATTCCAGTAATGTCATCTACTGATCTAATAATGTCATTTTCTGATCCTGGGTGGCTATTCATAATTCTTATGATACCATTTTCTAATCCAGGCATGCCATCCACTGAATCTAGGAATGCCATTTCCTAATTCAGTGATACTATTTATAAATCTAGTGATGTCATCTGCTGATCTAATAATGTCCTTTCCTAATCAAGTAATGTTATTTATAATTCCAATCATGCCATCCACTGGTTCTAGTAATGCCATTTCCTAATCCAGTGAGATCAATCATAATTCTTCCAGTGATGTCATCTGCTGACCTAGTTGATGTCATTTCCCTGATCCTGTGCGGCCATCTATAGTTCTCATGATGTCATCTACTGATCCTAACAATGTCATCTTCTGCTCCGGTGAGCTGATTTAATAATAATTGTGATGTCGTTGTTCAGATGACATCATCGGTCTAGATAAGTCACACACATTCATGTCTCTCTCTGCCTCTCGTTCATCAAACCATGCTCTCACCTGACATCGTTTCCGCCGTGAGCGAAGGCGGCAAATATCGCAGACAATATCTGCAGGGGGCCGCATAACTCTGCTACGCCCGCCGGGTCTTGGATACTCTTCCAGGCCTCCGAGTCCCTCTTGGATGACTTCCGTTTTCCCGTGAGGGCGGTGGTCGACGCCACGCTTGCGTGTCGCGAATATTCCTGCCTCCTCATCTTCCTGAGAGGCCAGCAGCCGGAGACCCCTTCATTTTGAAATGAGTACTGGACGCCGTTTGGAGATTCTGGGTAGAAAAAGTGAGAAAATGATTGTCAGCAATGGTTAGCAGAATTAGGATGTGAAGAAAGGAAAAGAAGAAAGAAAAAAAGGTTATATTCTGCAGGTCAGGTTGGCCAAGTCTCTGACATATGCTTCTGCTTTGGGCTGATGGTAACATTATCTAGGTATGCACAACTATGCCTGCTTGGTTTAACTATTTCCAGTTATATCATACACTGAAACATCAATACCATGTTTTCCTTGCCTATATGAAATACTGCCTACTTTGCTTGCACAAATGCCCCATCATAGCCCTCCCACCCCTCTTCCTCAACCCTCCCCACAAGAAGCATAATACTACTAATGCTACTCTAAAGAATATACATGTTTTGCTAATGCATAGCAACAACTGGACACTTAACTTCACTTGGTAGCCCAACCTATCCACTACCCTTCTTCTACCCTACCTACTATTCCAAATTACCTACACACTAACCACCATACCTGCTCCCCTACATATCCACTGCACAACAGACCCGACTTGCCACCTTCCCCACCAAGCACACAACCTTACCCAGTCTAACTACCTACCCACCACGGTACCACCCTCCCTCACAAACTGCCCTATCTACAGTACCCACATCCAGCCAACCACATAATGCCCTACCTATCTGCTGCATTACCTTCCCATTACACTCCTACCCAGTCTTACCTACCCACTACTCTACCTACCCACTATGCTACACATGTACTTCCTTACCTACCCCTCTACCCTATTGACCAATTAACCTAACTACCGT
>KN884036.1:11593-22042 GCA_000934455.1 Apostichopus parvimensis
ATATAAACTGCAGGAGGTCTCTATTTATAAACTGCAGGTCTCTATTAACACACTGCAGGTGGTCTTTATTTTTACACTGCAGGTGGTATATATTTATACTCAGTAGGAGGTCCCTATTTATACACTACATAGGAGGTCTCTATTTATACACTGCAGGTGGTCTTTATTTGCACACTGCAGGTCTCTATTTATACACTGCGTAGGTCTCTATTTATACACTGCAGGTGGTCTTTATTTACACACTGCAAGAGGTCTCTATTTATAAACTGCAGGAGGTCTCTATTTATACCCTGCAGGAAGTCTCTATTTATACACTGCAGGAGGTCTCTATTTATACACTGCAAGAGGCCTCCATTTATACAACTGGGTATAGAGAGGCACTTCATAAAGTACTTTGCCAAAAGACATAACCTAATGATATGCCCAGGGCTTGAACCTGCAATCCTCAGTCCATTGCCTTTAAGCCATTTGACCACGACGCCTACTATTAAGTCACTTCACTTGAATGTTGACTCCAGTCATTATCAGTAATTTTATTGATTTAAGTCATTAACTCAGAGTGTCTTTAATGTCTAGAGCTATAAAGACAAAATTTAACACATTTGCTTCAGACATTGACAGTTTGCCATTGACGTAACTCCAGAGGTTCTGACACTTTGGATGGTAGGATGACATAGAAAGCGGCAGATTGGATTGAGGGCAGTGCTAAAGGGTTATCAGATGCAGCACTAGACATGGTATTTCAAGAGTGCTGCTTTAGTGGAAAGACAAGTAAGTTAGTAAGTGAAGTAATTATTTAGTCGTGAACTCAAATCATGCCTCCTTACAAGACTGCTCCTTAAGCAGCAATTCCTTTTTTTTTCTTTTTTTGCTGTTGTTATGACATCTTCATATCCGAGGGTGGTTAGAGGAGGAGGAGTAGAAGTGATGATGATGAGGGTAACTTCCCACTTTACTTTCCTATTTACTATAATGAAACTGTAAACAGACTGGATATCAATTACAATCAACCTTAGCAAGTTCTATCGTAAGTATCATAAGTTAAATAAATTGCTTCCTGGGGTTTCACGTTGGTTGCGTGGGATTTATAAAGATTGAACCCTAAGGGCAACAACTATAATAGCTCGAGAGTTAAACTGTGATTTTGCCATTTCATACCTGGGGAAGACGGTCAGTACAGGGGAAAGAGGACAGGGTGAGAGGAGGCAGTGCAACAAGAGGTGAAGATGGGGTATCTCCCACTATACTTTAAAGGGGGACTACTAGAAGGGCGCAAAAATTGTAAAAATATAAAACACAAAAGAGGTATAAGAAAAGTGGACACTCCCCAGCTTTGCAGCTGCCTCTGATGCTGAGATATAAAATAATGGAGTTTGTTTGAAAGAGAGCATTGTGCAAGTATCCCAGAAATCACTAACAAACCGTTCCTTCTATTTTTAATGGACAGGATTTTACAAATTTTGTACATATAAACAACTCTACAATGGGCTATATTTAAATGAAGCCCTTTAACCATCTGGTAATTGAAGAATCATTTGCTTTTGCTGACAGGTTTCAACTGCACAAATAAAAAATGAATGTCAACAAATTTTATTTCTTGAATTCATCATCAAAAGCCTCACAAATTATTACAAAATGTACTTTTTTGAAAAATGAACTTTCTTGAAGTTTCCAGGGTCTTACCTTTCTTAAGAAAAATAAAAGCTTAAGAGGGAAAAACAGGGATATTAGAGTTTGCTAATATTGCTTTTACAATATTACAGAATCATTCAAACTAGATATTTCTCATAATCTGACACGTTTCAATTTAAAAGCATAATAAGTGTAACATATTTGATCATTCATCACAGATTAAATAAGAAACTTTGTCAAAAATCTGAATCAGCAAAATTACCTCTACTTGGTTGACAGTTTTTGCTATAATTACAGTAAAACAGAAGTTCAATTTCTGTTTTAATAATCACCATAGAAACAGCAAAAGAAGGCCAAAAATTCATGCAAATGAATTAATATTAATTATGTAGTTGCAATTTGCCCGTTGCTAAATAAAATGATCAACTATCAGTATTTGTCATTTCACCAAATTTTGTAAAAGGCTAATGGATGACTTTAAAAAAAGTACATATTTCTTTCTTTCTTTCTTTTTATTTTTCTTTAACAATTCTTTGCACATTCACTTTTAAATATTTAAATCAGATATGTAAAAATGAAGCAAAAGTTCTCTTTATTTAATTTAGCATGACATACTGTATGAATGTCTGTACAGCATATGGGGGATACATTGAATCCAGTGATGTGACACCTACAGGAGGCATATCTTGTAAACAACATTCATGACAATCCCAAACCATATCCACATATTAAATACAATGCTTCAGATCTGCACTGATAATATACGACACATTCAGTTTCTTTAACCATTTTTACACATGCAATTTAAAGCAGTATTTTGCGTCCTTTTCTACGATTTTTCTCAACCGCACTGACTCCACTATGCCATAACGACATACATAGCTAGCTTATCTAATTAAATCTTACTTCAAATGGTGGCATAAAAGTCAAAAAAAAACTTTCAACTTTGTTTTTATCGAAGATACTTTCCGTTGGGATCCCAATAAACCTTGCCCATAATATGAATATTCAAACACTACGAACGTCATTGACCAATACGTAATATAACACCATGCTTGATTTGTGTACAATCTATATGGCAGTTTTATCAGGGAGTTCCATAACAACTCCCTTGTTGTACCAACTCAAAGTCTTGAATCTATTTTTAGCAACGGCTCATAACTAAACCTGCATCTCTGATTGGTTGAATTCAAACTAGTGGGTTTGGGGGAACTGTATGCGGTTAATTTTAAATGTGGACTTTGTCGTGGACACCTTTCTCATTATCTGCAAATATCCTTAATTACTCGCCAATTAACGATGTTGGCAGGGAAAACTTAGCTAATATCTTAGTTTGCTGTTTTGTGATTGATATATGTAAAAAACTCGATGGACATGTCAAAAAAGTAGAAAACGGCGACCAAACGCAAAATGCTGCTTTAAAGTAATGTTATTTGTGTAACAATACTGTCAACTAATATATAGAATACAGAAACCAGTGATGCTCCGTTTAGAGGGGGTATTCATAAAAGAAACAATATTGTAAATACTACACCATAGATATATAACCGACAATGCTACCTATCTGTACTGCTGTGATACATACTCCACAAGTCTAACCTGAACATACTGATTGAGGGCAGTAAGCAAGAACAATCTCAAGAACTATACAGACAGCCACACATGTAGACATTATGCATAATACTGTCACAGCTCAATTTCATTAAAGTCATGATGATAATAATTTTGACTAAAATATTAGGGGAGAGAGGAAGGGGAGAGGGATGGGGGAGAGGGATGGGGGAGGGAGAGGGGAGAGGAAGAGGGAGAGGAAGAGGGAGAGGGAGGCAATGATCTTTGGGTTTCATTTCTGCTTTTCCTTGCTGATGTCCCTGTTGCCTATCAGCAGAAAATGATATGATCTTTCACGATGCTACATTACTATAAAGATCTTAAAGGTCTGACACAAATAGCAAAACGGCAGAGATGCTCTATTTTATGAAGAAACAAAATCTGAAACAGTGAAATACAATTACTTGTGAATATCTCTGTTACACATAAGCTGAACTTTTTAGGACTCAATTGTTCCCAATTTCAAACTGCAACCATCCTGGCTTCAAGTTATCTGTGTGCTTCAACATGTAACAGACTTAGCTTTTGCTCCATTTCAAAATAAAAATTAAATTGGTATAAGAAACACTACTAATTGGATTATAAGTGCAACTTCTTCCCAAACCTTTGTTTTGGCTGGCAAAATATCCAAGAATAATTTGCATTTAGTTTATATGATGAATAGGATTTCATATTAGCTGAACTAATTGAAAAATCTTCTTCATGCAAGAAGGTGGCATAATAATAACACATGCATAACAAATATCATATATTGGATTATAAAGACAAGGAATGGAAGACGGAATATTTTCAAAATTCAATACATCACATTCCTGACTATTAAAGAAGAAATGAACTACACATTCTGGGTTATCCAATAAAAAGCAGCTTGAAATTTAACTAGCGATTCATTGTACTGCACATACTCCATCCAGAGCTGAACAAATCTTGCAGGAAAATGTTATTCAATAATATCACTGAAATGTTTTCAGATTTTAGATTATTTTAGTTTCATTAAAGCATCCCACTGACATTACTAGTATCTGATTTTTTTTATTTCTTCATTTTTTACTGAATTCTTGTTTGACTGTCTCTTTATATTCATTTCATTTTCAACACAATATAACTGACTAAATTTGGGTGGAAAAAAAGTTCCAAGTTTACTTTAAGGCAAATGGACACAAAAATGAGAATAAGTTTTTTCTTTGTTGTCTGAAATAGAAATTTGAATTAAGTTAGAAGGTTAAGTGGTTTTGGATAGAATACGTGCTTTTGGATAGAATAAGAGGGTGGATCTAAGAAAGTCAGTTTATTTATACTTCTTGAGGAGATGTAAGGTTATTTCCTGTGTATTATTCATTGATATTAATAACTGGTGATGGCTGCCACTACATGAAGGACATTGCATTAACAAGAACATGGACAATATCATTCCCTAAAGGTTATAATTATTCAAACTTTTCAGGGCTGCCTTCATTCTCCTGAGATAAGATTTTCATTCAGGTGGTCAAGTCAAGAGCCTTTCAATGAACTAAACAATGTGAATAAACCAATTACTGGTTTATATTGCTTTCTCTGCATTGTTCTAAAAATTCGCAATGTTCTTTGTTCTAGTGACAGCCCATGAAGGACAAATAATCTTAATTGAAAAAGAACTTGAGAAATGTCCTTGATCAGGGCAAATTTTTAATGGTTATACAATACGACAAAATTTCTGTTCACACCGCTAAACTGAGCTTTGGAGGTCGTCCAGCGGAAGGCTTGTTGTTTACGTCAGATACAAATTGACTTGTAAATAAATACCACAAATAAGTAAAAATGATAAACTGATATCACCCTCTTTATCACTTTGAAGATACTGAAAACAAACATAGTGGTAGGCCTAAGATCCACCCCAAGGGGAGTTTTACTGGCCCAAAACTGATATTCTATTCACCAAACCGACATATCTCTCCTACAGTGTATATATTGGTGTTCTATTCAACAAACCTACACATCTCCCCTACAGTGTTCATATTGGTATTCTATTCACCAAACATACACATCTCCCCTACAGTGTACATATTGGTATTCTATTGAACAAACCCACACATCTCCCCTACAGTGTAAACATTAGCCATACCTTGATATATTACTACTTTTATTTGGACAACCAAATGTGCTGTTTGGACAACAACAAAGTTAGACATGGTTGTCCAAGGGACAACTAGAAGAAATCCGTAAAAATTTGCTCTGTTGCCAAAAGAATTGTTAGTACAATTGTTTAGGTTCTGACTAATTATCTGATACTTACCTCATAGTTGATGGGCGCTAAATTTCTTGATAGTTTCATAACCGACCATCATTACGAAGCTGTTTGGTATCGTTGAAAGAACCCTTGCTGTTAAACCCTTTGTCAATCCTTTAGCACCTTCTTCTTGCATAAGTTTAGAAAATGTCCTAGTGATGGAGCGACCACCTGTAACCTACAAGAAAAAATCAGAACATGAATTCACACTGTAAAGCATTTCACAACTCAAGATTAGCATCTAAACTGTATCTCACAGAAAGTCCTTCATTTTTGGTTTATACATTTAATATTTGGTGGGAACACTACGCACAGCAGCCAAGAACACAGTTATACTATGATGGTATTAAAGTAGCCACGTACTGTAAGCATAAATTTATGGAAAGTCAAATGGTTTGTCAACTTACTCATTAAAACGGGTGGCTATCCAATTTCCAGTTTTAACTCATTTTGGAATTATTATCATTTGAAAAAAAAATCTCAAGAAGGGAATCCTGTTGATTTCTTCTGTTTTGAAAACGTAACATAGCTGGTAAAAGATGATACATGCTGGTCCAGTGCTGGATTTAGTGTGGGACCACCAGGGCCGTGACTCCAGACTCCTAACCTATGTCCACACTAAAAAATGGCCGTTGAACATTGATGAGAGACAAAATATATACCGTACACGATAGATACTTTGACTGTCCCATCGAGATCTGAATACCTGAGATATATTTACGCGATATGCAATTATACTGTAAATAAATAGCAATTACTCCTGCTATGGGCCATACCTAGCACACTAGTGCTAGCACTGCAGTTATGCCTAGCATGTTTACAGTTTTAGCAATCTTGTTTGTTCAATTCATGTATCTCTAACAGTTATTGTACAGTTATATCAATATCGTTTATATCATATTTATTATTAGGTTATACAATTAGGGCCCCCACAGTACTCTGGCCCGGGCCCTGCATAAGTAAATCTGGCCCTGTAGAGGGCATCAGAAATTGGTTGAAGTGAGCTCATAGCAGAAACTTTCACAACTCACTTGTGTTTGTTTTACATTAATGGTTTAAACTGTGAGGCCCTGATTATCTCATAAAGGGATTGAGACATTGGTACAAGTACCATGACCTAATATGTTTGATAGTTTGTCAGTAATGTAACAATCTTGCACAACATTTTGTTAAAAGTGCTCGATAATTATAAACCTGAAAAAGACATCATGAAAAGAATGCATTTTGCAACATATTTCCGCATAAAATAGCTGCTTATCTTGTTTGCAAGACCTTGAGGAAAAGATGGTACCTGTAACCGTGTCCTGATAATATCCATAGGGTTAGTTAAAATGGCAGCAGTGCATCCAGCCATAGGCCCGGCACAGGCCTGTACAACTATAAGTGGTGGAAAGGTGTCGGCAGTACTGTTCAATAAACTAGCTAAATTTTCTGGCGAAAAAAGCAAGCAAAACAGAAACAATGTTGGTTTAAATAACAAACCATGATTCAAGTAAAGCAATTCATTCAGTTCTAATTGGTTTAATAACAAAACATGATTCATGTAAAGGAATTCACTCAGTTTTTCCAATAAAAACACAAATAAATGCAAGAACATTTGTTGAACATATCCCTTAGGAAAAACTCCACATATCTACCTAGTCCTAAGAAAATTTACTACACAATTTTGCTCATAGGGGTAAAATACTCAATCATATAGGGTCACGGAATGTGGTGGCAATCAACGTATGTAGGTCAAAGAGTCGCTGAATTACATGATTTTTATAAGTCAAAGAACACAGTATGATCATTCCGTACAAAAATGCTGGTTTGGCTAGACCTTTCGATATTTAGTACATCCTTAGCTCCATTTTAGTACATGAGCACAAAAAGTATGTTATATTAATAATGTCATCTACAACTTAAAAAGTGGAGAAACAAAAGCAGAGCTAACAGAAGCAAAGCATTTTCTACTTAATTAAACTAGTTTTGATGATACTATCAAATGAATTGGGGAAAAGAAGGTGAAATGATTTTTCCAGAACAGATGTAGAATGAGAAAGAAAGTGATTGAGGCCTTGCTGTAACATAAAGACATATTTTACCCCTGTAGAGTGTTAGACGCAGTAGAATCCTGTATATAGACCAGAAAATAAATGAATGAATCAAATCAAATTAATTCAATTAAGCTCATTTGTGATCACATCACATCCAGTTGAGAGCTGCCATCTCACTTTGAATGACAGGACCATGTTGAGCTTCAGAGCTCAACATATTCAACAATTATCAGTGATTTTGAAAACTGCACACTTATGTCTGAATTTTTAAACCTTGGTAAATTGGGCACAAAATGGCAGATAAAAGCAAACAGATGCAAACAAATGGCTGAAAACAAAAAGTTGGTATTTCTTTACCTTATAAATCTATTGATCAATTAAAATACTTTTTAGGAGAAAATCGTTCTCAATGTTGGATGAGACCTGTTCAACTGTTACGAAACTATGGGAATATTTAACTTTTCAGATGTACATCTACTTTTCAATCACAAAGTCCAAACTGTTCTTTGAAACAACATCATTTAAGGTAATTTAACAAATTAAAATTATCTATTAATATTGTGGTGCATTCATTTTCAACTGCCAGTAAAAGTAATCACTTTAAAGCATATTTTGAGTAGATCAGGTGCAAACAGTTACCTTACAATTTCATTATAAAGAAAAAAGTAAACTATATACAATACCAAATGAAGATACATCCTGTGCTTACCTGAATAAAAATGATAAAAAGGCCAGAAGAGGGCACTGTTGGGTACGTTAGTCAACAGGGCTGCCAAATAACCCCTATAGAATCCTCCAAGCCCATGCCTTCCATGTATTTCTTGCATAATTTTGACCATATCTTGGATGCCTACTTTCCGGACGGATGCCTTACCATCCGCCGTTTGTCCGAGAAGCATCAGTTTCTGTGTAATGACATCCAAGGGAACCCTTATAGTTTGAGAAACCAGTGAAGCTGTGCCACCAGCAATGAAAGACCTTACTGTGTTATCTAAATCACTGCAGGCCCTACGAGTCATCTCGTAGGTCAGAATGTAAGACTGCTCACCGACAATACCGAATATACTAACAAAGAACCCTTTGTAAAACCCACGTATACCCTCGTATCGAAATATCTTTCTGAAGGCATCCCACGTTCCGTTGTAATATGAATTTCTGGTTTGGACTTGGAGTCTGGTTTTCACTAGGTTGGTTGGATAAATGGAACCTCGTATAAACAAAGAGAGGCAGCAGCCACTCATTATGAATCTCTTCATGTCCATGTCTTGCAGTTCAATAATTTTGACCCTCCTACTTGATGCTGCCTTTATCTCTGGTGAATCTTTCTCTAACATTGTTTCCATTTCTGTTCTTGTTCTCACCAAATTTGTATAATTCTGAAACGATAAAAGCAAAAGAATGGCTTCACACAAAGATTATGTCAGAAGTCCTTGAAACATTCTTCTGTGTCATAGGCCTTGTCTGAATATGACAAAATAAAGTCAAACAAATGAGCAGGCCCTTTGAGGATGTGAGCTCATCGACTGATTGTAAAAGTTGAAAGCTACAACACCTGAAATACTGCGACAACTGATTCCCAGTTAGGAAAAAATTTTCACTAGTTTCTGCTGATACTCTACAAACTGGAGTTTCCTTCAAGGTTATAAGACTTCACTTTAAGAATGATTTTGTTAGCTAACTAAATTAAGCACACTACAAACTACAGACATATCACCAGCAAGTCAAGTCAAAAACTGTAGGCCATCTTACTATGGATAAAGCTAAAAATACAACATAACAAGATTATAAAACAGGACTTTGAGTTTGATGAAAGATAGTGGCCTAACTGGTCCCAAATGGGCAACAATGAAGTTGTGTTCATGGAAGGATATTTAAACAAATTCTTATCAAGCTCTGCAAGAAACTGTAGCTTCCCTGATACAAAAGTAAGGTAGATTCAACTGTTGGATAAGACTGTATGCCATAAGTGTAAAGGTGTAGGTGAAAAATTATCCATGCCTTAGAGAGAATGATCTCACCTAAATATAACACATTATAAAGTGGATATAATGTGATTTAGAAAACAGCATCTAAACACAACTACCTATATATGCGTAGCATAGTAAAATCATTCCACTCATTACTACTTATAATATAATAAAACAAATAACCCTTCCTCATAGTAGTGCAACTACACAAACACAGAAGTAAGGACTTGCCTTTGTCTGAGGACCTTGGTGAAACAAGTAAGGCTAGCTACAATTAAGGCCATGCCTAGGCATATAGTTTAGGTAGGCTAGGTCTAACTTACTTAGGATAAAAGTAACACTTAACAATGCAATGATGCTACTTAGAACAATATTAACCAAATCATTTCTTCTGGGGACAATGGTTTTAACTAGGATATGGCTTTTCAATGTAAATGATAACGGTAGGCTTAACTTAATTGGAGTGACAAATTGGGTGGGGCCTATTGACCCGGCCGCCGGGTGAATAGCGAGCGGAGCTTATCGGCCCGGCCGCCGGGTGAATAACGAACAGTGTGGCTTATCGACCCGGCTGCCGAAATGAATGGCGCGGGAGAATAGCGATTGCGTTTGTTTGTGTGGGGGTCGATCGCCGCTGATGATCCTCAGCGCAGGCAATTGCAGACTTTAATAGCCCGGCCTACTGAACACATGCGCTTGCCCTGCCTGACATACGTACGTAGGCCTACACAGTAAATTTATATGAGATCCAGGACTGTGCACAACTTCCATGGTAACATCTACAGCCGGGTGAATAGCGAGCGGGGCTTAGAGGCCCGGCGGCCGGGTCAATAGCCACTACCGACAAATTGTTGCATAAGATTTCGTGAAACTGGTGGAGTGAACTAGGCCTGCACTGAGTTTATCGATGGTCGACCTGACAACAAAACCAATAAAA
>KN884036.1:48471-63655 GCA_000934455.1 Apostichopus parvimensis
GGGGGGGGGGGGATTGTGATTGAAGTTGTTAAAACCATGATTAACATACTGCTGCATAATAATTGCAGTGTTAAAGAAGCTAGACATTTCTGGTATCTATATTTCTGGGTGAACATTACTACAGACTAAAGTACTCATTAAGGCAAACTTGAAACTTTTAAGAATTCTCATACTCATGCAGCTAGAGGATGATGTGTAGAAAACCCATTTTTATCTTGATTTCTTTATCTGTTAATCTGGCAATTTAGTTCCTGCCACTCTGCCAGAAGTAAACTTTGTAACCAATGACATTGGCAATTTTAACAATAAAAGGTATTATAACTATTGTTTATTTGAACTACTTCTTGTGGTTTTCCATTTCCTGTTCTTCAACCTGATTTTAATTCCCACACAATATAAACAATGATGATGATGATCCTTAAAGAAGAAAGTGCATGAGACGGTGATATTTGGTTTTAGGCGGTTGGTTCAGTTCTTAATGAAGGGCATGTACACCAGTGATAAATGATATCAAAACATTAAACTAGCCATTGTACACATTCATCATAACTATGAATTCTGTTTTTTTTTTGTTATTTTGATGCACTTGGAAATTGGATTAACTTGATTCCATTATGACTTCTAAGTCCAAGAGTAGTGTATTTGAACATTATAATATGTTCACTGACCGAGAGCAGGCACATTTTGCGTGCGACCAGTTCAGTCATTTTAGGTACTTTGCAATAGGTCCCATTACTTATTCGTCGTGTCTAAGCAATCGAGGATGTCAATGTGTATTGCAGCCAATTTCAGTAAATGTAGATGAATATTCAGAAACATTAACATCACCAACAGAACAAGTTTGTAGTCATTCCATTCCTCTCAGCCTCGGAGCGGTTTTATTGATCCAGTCAGAACCGCGGTGCTCTCTGTGCCATGGATGCCACCATTGCAGCCAGAAATCTGCCATCCACCGATTCTTGCCACCAGACCAGCAGGCCGGGACAAGTGCAATATGAAATATACGAAGACAACACATTGCCACCTGCCACAACCTGATGGTCGGGACTAATTTTGCGCACCTCTTTAGCAGATTCCTTCCGATTCCAGGATACTTGAAAAACTGTTGTAATTGCTGTGGGTGAGCAGGCCGGGACGAGTGCAATATTTGACTTTTACTTCAGTCACAAAGATTGCCCCTCGTTCAGACCAATCCAACATCACAACATAAACACAGGTATCGAGGTACTCCAAAGTCTTGCACATTGGGGGAGACCTTTCACCCTATGTGGCTTCAGTGTGTAACAGTCATTGACCAAACACAATGCATTGTTACAAAGTTCTGCAACAAATGCATTGTTATAAATAATGTATTCAACTTATACAGCATGAAAGAGGAGGGCACTAATTATCACAGCATGTATAAGAATATTTCATAGCAGCTGTCAATATAGACATAATGGAGTGGGGAAGAGATCTTTATTGAAATCATTAAGCTCAAAAGATTAAGAATACAGTACGGTGGGGCAATTGTTTCCTATGGCTTCTTTATAAGGCAAGATATAGACAGCAGCAGCTTAAAATCTGATATATTATAATAAATGTTCTGTGCTTCAGTCTCTGGCTGTAAACTAACAATTGATGGGAAACTTGTCAAAAACTTTTGACTTGGGCTTTCTCCTCACCTCCCCCCCCCCCCCTTTAAGTATGGCATCGGAGGCAAGCTATCCCAGCATCATGTACTTCAATCCTTTGATGCACTGAACCTCAATCAAAAATTATTTATGAAAATTAATCAGAGTTTAGACTTCCTTTATTGGACCTCCCCCTCCCCCCATCCCCCACCCCCCCATCCCCTCAGAATGTATGAAGAACTTGTCTGAAATTGCATTTTTTCAGGAATCAACACTGCCATTGGTTACAGAGGGAGACAATTACATCCATTATGGCTCTTCCTCAGTTATGGTTATCATAACTTATCACCCCATGTGTTTTGGTCATTTTAGGTGTTGACAAAATAACCATGCAAAGCATGCATACTATGATTCTCTGGCATAAATGCACAAAGATTTGGTATAACTGTCACAGTATACTTCTACAGTATATAACTAGCAAAGATGGCCGCTCCTTTAACTCTACGCATTGCAATCTAGGATGGAACCATTTGTCTCTTTTTACCTCATAGCTGTTGAACAGCAGAATTCACCCGGACTCAACCGCCACAGACGAAAATCTGAGCAACCAGAACCACTGTGATTTGCTAAGTTAGAAAAGTGTTAAGGGTTACCTGGATTGATACTGCAAGAGTCACTCAGCATGAATCAAAGAAGTTATGTGATAGTTTAGTTTAAATCTACACATTGCAATCTATGTGATAGTTTAGTTATCTGTTCAGCTTCAAGTTCTCAATTCAAAATAAATTGGAGTAGAGTAAATGCCCTGACTGACTTCTACATGTAAAATAAATACCAACATTTTCATTACCAGCTATCATGGCTCAGTCATGGATTAATCGTACTGACTTTACAAGCTAGTCCCACTAAAACTAGACATTTCTCAAATCAATACAAAATTCCAGTTTAAACCAGTTTTGAAAATTGGGGACTTTTTGGAAGAAAGCAAAAGCAAATTTCCAATTTCAACAAGCATATGACCATCTCTTTTGAATCGGATTGAAATTAAATGTATGAAACATTGTAGGTGATACTGACTAAACAGAGCAGAAACAACTTCTAAATGGCTTCAAATTATAATTGATGTTAACCTGGGAAAGTCCTGGAAACTATTTCAACTGGCAATATCATTATCAAGACACACTGAAACTTTAAAAAAGCAACTTCCCCGCACTGTAAATTACGATAACTATCGACATTAGATTACACAAGTTGTATGCTACAGATCATCCAACATGTACTGACAAATACTATTAAGTCTAAAAAACATCCTGCTAGGATCGAAACGTCAGTCCAACTTACTTTTACACATTCTCTTAAACAGGCTCTCTAGTGGATAAGCAGTTTGTAACAGTTTTATTTTGTATTTGAAGTCGAAAAATAGTTGGTTCTTCAAACAAGAAAGTTACCATGGATCCTTGAGAAAGTCTAGTAATTAAATTTTAAAATTGAGAGCTCAGACTTGCCCAATTAAGGAGTCCCAACTTAAAACTTGGATTTCCAACCAATCTTCATACAATATTATGAATTTCATGTCTACTTCAAAGATCTAATACTAACCACATGATATGTAGTAAACTACTTTACCTCAAAGTGCCATATTTTCTCTTCATTAGTTACATCCTTTTCCATGTCAAAGATAGCAAGCATCTCCTCCTCTTCCTCTACCACCAATTACTCCTACTACTACAGTGTAAGAATTCCCACTGGTACAGTGTGTACATGTGCTGCTGTCTCTCTTTATCTCCTCCATATAAGCCATCCACTGCTGCACAACAGGACCACTCCATTTAATCTGCTTTCACTGGAGGGTAATCAGGCACTGGCTATTGTAATCAAAGCCACTGCCTGCCTCCCTTTCAAATTCTACTGCAAGAGGGGCTGAATAGCTAAATAAATACCATCCCTGTCTCCAAAAGAGAAAATTGATCTCCCAGTGGCTTCTTTTGTTTGAAACACACAAGCCAATCAAAGTTCAGGCCCAGGATTGAATGGTGGTTTTAAGTTGCTTCCTTTGATAACAGGCATGTCTTTAACAAAGTAGTAACAAGAGTAGATTCTTGAGATACCAGGGAGAGAAACTAAACAAGGATGAACTATATCTCATCAATAGGCCCTGTAATTTGCAAAACAATAGTATAGGTTTTGTTCAACAGATAACTTTACTGCTTTTCTGAATAGATGTCCTTCTCTATAGACACAATAAATGCAATTGCAGTTACTTCTCAATGAAACTTTCTGTACAGCTCAGATGTTACTGATTTTGATATGAGAGAAACAAATAAGCGATGAACCAATGGGTTTTTTACCTATGAATCAGCTTCAGAGGAAAGAGAAGTCTGTGTGTTAAAATTCTCTTTTTCATCTTCATCCCACAATAATCCTGCAAACATCAACAACTCTACACGCATCAAAACCTTCAATTCTTCATAAAAAGCTTGTTATCAGAATAACTCCCAACTTGGATACACTTCATACTTTGTTTGTGGATCCACAAACTTTGAATCTTGTCCGCAGTTTTGTAAAATGTAACCTCGTGTGAAATTTGGCACGGAATCACTAAAGAACATTGGCTTTCTGGGTGTTAAATATTTCAGCCACCAGAATATTATTTCAATGTGCACAGTATTACAAGGGAAAAAACCAGGAGAATGGATATTTGCAACTCTTTTCAGAATCGAAATGTAAGCAATCACACTAACAATGTAACCTTTCAGTGAATGTAACGCTGCAATTAAAATTTTCAAACATTACCATTAGAATCCTGAATAAATTCAAAGTAGCAAAAGGGCAGGTTGAAAATGAACAAGAGTAACTACTCTTATGCTGCTTATTGGTTCAGTTATTTTCTCTTAAAGAGAAAAGGCAAGAATTTTGCCGGAAACAGTTACACAGCCCAATAAAAAAATTCTCAATTGCATGCATTCAAATGTGTGCTTAGATTCCTAATACTGATAACACCTACAAGGACCTCAATATTTATTAAACCAAATAAAATAATAACCTAATCAACTTAAAGAATTCCACTGTCATTCCAAACTATACAATTTTCAAACTTCACTTTGTAGTAGTAGTAGTAACGTGCATACATAAAGGACGAGAAAAGAGCAAAAAATACTACAAGTACTAACAAGTTAAATGATGAAGAGACAACTGTGATAACTAAAGGTATTACACAGGTCGATTATTAAGTATAACCTACTACAAACACATGTTAATAAAGAACTAGCTTTTTCAAATTTGATCATTGCACTTTATTAACCTGAAGTCATGAATTACTTCAACAGAATTACTGATCAACAGATCTGCATCAAAACCTATATAAAGTTGAAGTCCTACAGACACTTCATATATACAAACCAGACAACATAGTAACCATTCACAGATTTACTCAAAATGATCTGACCATACTAGCAGATTTGTCAAATGGGTTTGGTGATGCATCAAATCTCCAGATGCAAAAGATCACAGATAACCAACAGAGAAAGTAAATAACAGTTATCTCCTTTCTTAACACAATAATTAATGACTACTTGTTTATACCACATGGCCCACCTAAATGGTAATACATTCTCGAAATAACTACTACCTTGCAAGTTTTCCACTGAGTGTACAATATGGCTTCACCTGGCTTGCTCCTCTCAATAACTTGTGAGACCTCTATGTCTACTGCCTAACTCCAGTACAGTTTAATCCCTACTATACCCACCTATCACCAATGAACTGGTTAACTGTATGAAACCACCACTTCAGTACAGTATTGTCACTCACACTGTGCAAAAAGGTACAACTCAGTGGTTTCAATGTTCAGCACTGTAGGGCAGCACTAAACCCCAAATTCCCAACACAAGAGAGGCTTTCTCATTAAAAAGTTGACATACCACAGAAGATTTGCCTTGTTGCCACGGTAATTGAGGTTACAAAAGGTGGAGGTCAGAGGAACT
This sequence comes from Apostichopus parvimensis, assembly GCA_000934455.1. Lineage (NCBI taxonomy): Eukaryota > Metazoa > Echinodermata > Holothuroidea > Aspidochirotida > Stichopodidae > Apostichopus > Apostichopus parvimensis. Next base: position 54,068 of record KN884036.1, read on the forward strand.
TGCATACCATGAGAGACCTCAAGGTACTGCCTAAGACAAGCCTAAAGGTAATTGATGGGTGGTTCATGGGTACTGGTTTCAATATGCACTAATCATACCAAGGCCATTGGGGAAAGTACTGCACATTGGAAAATGTGGGGATGATGAAATAAACAGTTTACTCCTGGAGATGAAATAAATTTCTTTTCTGACAAGCTGTACAGGCGCTGTACAGGCAACCTAGTCTCAGTTTCACATGAACCAGTCTGCAGTGTACCAAGCATCTTCAAAGTGGCTTGTACATGATGTCCTCTGAATTCCCACTGTACATACAGATATAGCAGAGAAAAACCACACTGTACTGTAGTAATAGTTCTTGAACGATGACCAGGAATGAAGAAAGGAAGGCACAGGTGGAGGGAGAGGGAAAGATAGAGGGATGGAGAGGATGCAAGATGAGGAAAGGAAGGAAGGAAAGAGGAAGGAAAGAGTGAGGAAAGATAGAGGGGGGAGGCAGATCAGAAGGTGAAGGGAGAGTGGGAGGTACAGAGAGAAGAAGAATGAAGGAGTGATTTCCCTAGTTGCATTATATAATATTATGTTTACAGGTCTACAGCTTTTTCTTGCAGAAAATGAGATCACTAGAAAACAAAGAATTACCTTTACCCAGTCCCATGTTCCATTCATTGCCTTGGCAGCTTGCCAAACTTTCTTTACAATGCGACAAACTTGATCTTCCATGTGTTCGAAGACACATTACATGATGGCAGCATACAGGCAACAGTCAACCGTAAAGCTTCCAGTTGAATTATTATTACAACTGAATTTTTGAAGATTGCAACTGTACCAAAATGGTATTTGAATGTGTGGGGTAGGAGGAGGTCAAACAGTTCTAGGCCTAATGGCAACCTAAATGCCCTTGGATTATAGAACTGGTAGGAAATTACTTTTGAAATTTGTTTAACCCTGTTCCAGAACCCATCTGATGTATCCCAGGTTGGTGTTGTTTTTAGTTCAACCAACTGCAATATAACACTGTCACAATTAGGAACCATGTGTTCTTGAATATCAGGCATCGACAATTATTCTCAAAAGTACTCGCCATTTGGCGACTGTGACTTAAAATCTACTCGCCAAATCAAAAAATTCACTTGCCACTATGATCGCTGAATGTCAAGCGTAGTGCCAAATCTAAATGCTACTGGCCAATGCCGAGTTGGCGACTGTGTTTGTCGAGGCCTGCTGAATATATACCACAGGCTTCAGCGAAATGCATCTTGCCCAAGACACAAATGTACAAATAGCAGTTGATCCCACTATTATTTACAATTGTGTACAATTATATTGTTTTTTTAAAGGGGATGACATGTCTTAACAACTAGTAAAACTCTTAACTGCTCTTCACCACTGTGAGCTTAATGTTAGACTTATAGACATGGAGCCAACTAATAAACTAAAATCAACCAGATAAGAGCTGAAGATAAGGACCACAACACTCGATTAAATATGCCAGCTGAAGACAAAGTCCATTTATAACACTTCAGGTTTTCCATAAACCCATTCAATTATACGCAAATCTTAAGTGATGCTCTTATGCAAGGCTCCACTCCACTGGCTTGTGTTATATACATACCAATACCAGTTTCACACTCTCCAGAACTTTGTTTTGAGAATAAAGTAAACAACAGAAGGCAAGAAACACCACCAACTTTGTTGTTAAAAGCAAACTCTTCATGTTCCTATTAAACTTAAATACTGGTGGCTGAAAATGATTGGTTAGCAAAATTGCTGAAAATTTACTGCATCTGTAGGAGTAATCCTCATCCTCACCGCATTGTTTTTATTGCAAAGATTAATTTCTCAATTTTTTTTTTAAGGCATCTGGCAACAGCAGAATGGATGATATCATCAGAGCACTTCAGCTGAAATATCTTGGATTTTCTTTATAAATTTAATAAAAGTTACTAAACCTGGGTTTCTGTAGGTTCGATCATGATTTTAATGATCTTGGTAATTTCTATTTTTTTTTCTCTGTTATTGTTACGGTCAGAACCAACATTGAATACTTTTTTAACAAAGTCTTTGCTTTTAGTGATCAACTTTTAAAGAAAGACACTTCATGTTAATTCCAAAACAATGCAGTAGAATACATGTGAGAATCCACAGATACAAGTCCCTATTAGAGCCACCCAACTTTTAGTGCAAATAGAATCTCTTCTTTTTCAATGGTCTTGGTTTTTTTTTTCATTTTTTTCTTATACGTATTAAATTTTACCAAATGATAAATTTACTACTCTCTTATTCTTATGACCAACTAAATACATGTTAGGTTAAAAAATTTGTCCATTTCATTATTTCAAAAGATACAATTTAAGACAATGCATCATAGTAAGTGTCAGCACTATCCTGTCAGCTACTGGTTCACCAAGACACACATACAACGGTAAACTTCACATGTGTTACTCCACCTATATTGTAATAATCTGCCCGTTGTTCATACCTATATATGTATACCACGTATCCTTCAACAACTGTATTGACTTCCTGAGCTGATAAAACCAGGTCTACTATAGTCAGTTAATGGCATATCTCAGTAGTTGCTTGCACAATACAACCACACAATAAGTTGTAACTGGTTTATTCTGCTGGCTTCAATGCACAAGAGTAGTGTAGTACTGAGATAAGGACCAAGCCCAACAGGTCAAGTAACAATAGCACTTTACACAATTACACACATCCAATGCAAATCAGTTCACTACTGACTTGGAAAGCTGGGTGGGGAGTATTGGCTTGAGTGCACAGACAATGAATGGACAATATACAACCAGATTAGAGCAACTGGGCATTTTTTTCTTCATATGGTGGGCATTTGGACATTGGTTAGTTCACACTCTTAGCGCATACTGCATAGGAGGCAAATTACAATTACAAAAATAGCCACAGACATGTGTTTATCAAATTATCAATGAACAAGAATGATTGGAGTGCACTGTAGCACTTGATCGACTAAAGGTTTTCAAAATTAGCTGAATTAGTTTTCGCTAGTCTTAGAGGGACTTGAATATAAAATGTAACTGTTCACAAAAACAACCCGCACACTGCCCAATCCTGGTGAGTCGATGTTCTACTATAGAACTGTTTACTTCCAACAAGACAAATATTAGCAATTTTTATAGCAACTGGTCAAAAGACTGAATAGATCCAAAAAACCATTACAATGCAGCACTCTCTACCATTAACATTGACAAGGCACTGTTGGTTATGCAAAATGGGCCCACGAAACAACAATCAATCATAGCCTATACTGTTGTACTTATACATGATTCTACGTTACTAGAGGCAAAACCATCAAAAGTGGATAGAATAGACATGTATCATGTATGTTCAACATTTGTTTTAGCAATGATGCATCTAGGTCATGTGGCAGGTCTCCTATTCACCTCCCTTTATCTGAATATGCGTTGATATGCCCAGACAAAGAAAACCAACCAAATTATAAGCTGGTCACTCAAAATCTCAAATCTGTATTGAAAATGCAACTTATCAAGAATGGCAAGTGACAGCTACTTCAATTATCATCTCACAACTAAGTGTGCTCTTCTGCCATTATTATCTGAAGGCAAGAGTTTTCCCAAAGCTTGGATGCAGGCTAGCACTGGTGGAGAATCTTGCTGCCAAGACCCAATCTTGCCATGACAAACATAGCGCCAATTAATCATTGCTTCACAGAGCAGTTTTACACGATTGTGGAGTGTAAGAATTAAAAGCCAATTTGATTTCTGCATTGGTAAGATATAGTTATATAATATTCAATAGTTACTCTTTAAGTTTCAACTTTCATTCCATTTGTCCATCACTTGCCTTTTTGCTTGCATAGCAACAAATATACAATTATTTGTCCATGTCAGTTTTAAATGCAAACTATTTATCTGAGACAAAAGCAATCAAATTGAAACTAAAATACAGAGCTGAAACAAGTGGAACAATTAGGTTCTTTTTTGAGACTTTCAGTTTATCAGGCACACATTGTACAGTAGCTCATGCCATAATGTATGTAATTCCCTGAATGAAGAGAAATGGAGATTTACCACAATTGGGTCAGATGTCTCACACATGTCAACAATAATGCTGACCAAACAACTTGCCAGGACTTGACCTCAATTGACCTGCAAGCTCCAACAAAACTGAAAGTTTGTACCAGAGTTACACTTTCATTCTTGAGATGAAAGGTTTTAGAACATTTCCACTCTTTAACCGTAGCTGACCTCACCTGAAATTTGACCTACACCAAAAACATTGTTCTTGCAAGCAACATGAGGCATTCACATGCCACATTTGTGTTAAATCCTATTGATTGAAGGCTTGTGTGAGATACATACATACATACCTACATATATACATAGACCCTTATAGTGCATAAACCTGCACTTTTAAGTAGAGCTGCCAGTCTTAAATTTTGATAAATTTCTGTCACTTTGACCAGGCCATGCAATACTCACACACATTTTGAAACATTGAAATATAGATCTACTTTTATATGCAAATTACTGCTTACAAATCTAACGCAGAACATTTGGAGTTCAAATATTTAAATGCTACCATCTATTGGTGAAACCTACAAGAACAGTCCATCTAGTCGGGAAAATGTTTTTGCTTCAGTTCATTCTTTGTACAGGGATTACGGGGAATGAAGGTAAAAAAAATTTCCGGAGGTATATCTTTCTTGTAATCACTATTTGTGTGAGGGAGGGTGATAATGTCAAAATACAGCTTCACTATCAACAGCAGGGAAAGGCAGATTGCTGTATGGTTCTCCAGGTGCCACATCATGAGGCACAAAATTTGTGTTTTGAGTAGAAAATTGCAAAATCTGAGCCTTCAAAACTAATATACTGATGAAACTGCCCTTTCCTAACCATCCATTTTTCATACCATTTGCACCAGATCTATTAAAATGTCTCTTTTATCTAGTATTAATCATTTATGCTCTTCAGCAAAATACCTACTGTTTTGCACAAGATGTGACTAAGTTCTACATTTGCACTAATTGCAAACAGTATACTTTTCCTTGGTTTGCTCCAAAAACAATACAGTTTTTCTATCTAGTAGATTGGTTGGTACAGTAGCTAATGCCTATCAGACTATAACCCTTTGAACGAGTGTTTTACATAGACATGTGTTTTAAGCCATGGTAATTTCACCTTCCAAAAAAAAAGGCTGCCAGCACCAGACCAAAATCTGTTATATTTCCTATCGACCTTACAGAACTGCCTAACACAGGATTTCCCGTTGTTCGAGAAAATTGACATAAATTGCCAGAAGTACAGGTAATTGTGTTCCCATGCAAGTGTCTACAGCCTAACAACTGTTTCTTTCCTGTCAAAGTTAGCCTATGTCAACAATTTCCTTCATTAGTTTATTACAGTGGCAAAGTGCACTTGTATTATAGCCTCAACTAAAGCTGTTGCTTCCAGTGCTCGAACACTTGACGATTACGATGAAAACCAACATAGTAAACGGCAAGCAATTTTCAAATCTCAGATGGTAGTGGACGAGTTTGATTGTTTAATGCTCATATAATGAAGTGAAGGAATAGGTGAATCAAAGCATGGAAAACAACTCATAAAACCATTATCTTGTGAGATTTAATCAAATCCCTCTAACTTCACAGCACTTTTATACTGACTGCCTACATAAAGTTTGATTGTAAAGTCAAGTAGATTACTCCACTAGAAATGGTTATTCCTCTCTGTTAGTTTTGTTGGCTATTAGCACCAGGGTATATATTTACCAATGTCATTTCTGTGGCACTGCAACCAGTACTGAAGACCACACCCTTAACAATTAACAAAAATATAAAACACGTTCGTCTGTGCACAGTATATGGAAAAATATTCCTGCATGCTCCAGTATACATGTTTAACCAACAATAACTTAAAAACTCTATGACTTAACATGTCTACCTTCAAATGCCATCAAAGAACCACGTCTTGGTCACTTAACAGTGTAAATATAAAGATTGTATACCATATAGATGCTAATTGGATGGGTCAATCTAGGATTCCATATATAGTGATCATTGAAAACCGGCATTCACTGGCTGCTGGATGTATCCTGCGAGAGCACAAAAGCAAACACATGCCTTTTTGTGTCCCGACTTGATAGGTGACAGCTTGTGCGTTAACACCTCTTCAAGATATCTTTCCACAAGGTTCCAGGCCTTGAACTTCACACAATTTAGTAGTTTAAACACAAAACTTTGCTGATTATCAGAAAACAGATGCAGACAAAGGCCTATTAATATACAGGTAAATATACCTAACATATCTACACAACACAATGTACTATGTTTATTTGTCGTGCTCAAAACATGACAACCTTGGTTTTAAACAAATTACCATGGTTTCATACTTAAATCTAGTCAAAATAATAATCTGCTATGTTCTGAACAAAATGTACCACCATTCTGGGCATATTTTTAACGTATATTCCTGGGTGCCCTACAGACAACCAGTTATTACATTTTATGTGTCTGAACTGCTAATTGGGCTATCTGATAAAAATGTATAAAAGCAACTGCAAAGAATGACCAATATGTACACTGTAGGAGAGATATATGCAAGTTTGGTGAATAGAACACCCTGCTTTGGGCCATTAATAGAACAGATATGTAGGTTTGGTGAAATGAACCCCAGCTTGCGGCCAGTAAACCTCCTCTTTGGTTGGATCATATTCCTACGGCTAGTTTTTGCCCCAATTTCATTATCTCCAGTGACAGAAGTATATATATACCAATTTATCATTTAGCTATTTGGGATATTTAGTTACAATGCAATCTGAAGTTAATGTTAACAAGTCGATGTTGGCTGTCAGAAAAGAAATTTGGTTGTCTCGGATGATTGGACAACCATTGAAAAGTTACTTTGCATCTTGTTTACTAGCAGTTTCTTGCCACAAAGATGAGGTGCTTGAATTTACTGGAAATTTGCATGGTTATTTGAAAGGATCTAGCACACCTAACGATAACCAGAAAGCCAATAGGCTTAATGATTCCTTGACATATTTTACATTTTTGTATGGGAACATTTAATGTAAGCTGTCAACAGACAATTCTCTTACTTCATAAGGTGGATCCCACATAACAAGTGTGAAAATCATTCAATCCTTTGACTTTTTAACTTTTCTTACAAAGTTTTCAGACTTTGACATCCAATGGCCTATGACCTCCTGTGAGAACATTAGTGGGGATCTTGTACCCAATGAGGTGGATCCACATACCATGTGTGTAAGTCAATCCAAGCTTTGCTTTTCGAGTTAGAGACCTTGGTTGATCTCAAATGACGTTTGACACCAGTAGAAAACAAGTTTCTTCTACTCAATATGGTGGATGAAACATATTATGTTTGAAGTAAATCCAAGCTTCAATTTCTTAGTTAGAGTTTACAAACATTTCAGACTTTAAAATGTTGACTTCAAATGACCTTTGACCTCTACAGAAACACTAGATTTCTTGTACTCAATAAGGTAGATCCACATGCCAAATATGAAGTAAATGCAAGCTTTGCTATTGAGGGATAGATGTACTTTTGAGATATTGTGTTTATAAGGTTTCAGAATTTGACTAATGTTGACCTCATATGACTTTTGATCTCTATCAATTTCAATAGGGTTCTTGTACTCACCAAATTGATCTACATACAAAGTATCAAGTTCAACAAAGACAAAATATACTTAAGTTACCGTGTTTACAATATTTTCAGACTTTGGTCTGTTGACCTGATATGACCTTTGAACATCACAGAAAAGAACAGTGTTCTTGCACTCAACAAAACAGATCAACATACCAATATGAATTAAATCCATCATGTGCTTTTTTGAGTTACCATGTTTACAAGCCGGTGTCACACACACACAGGCCATCACCATCACATAGATTCCTTTCACCTTCAGCAAGGATTAAAAACATATCCATTCTTGAAACTTCTCGAGCACTTGTACAGGGGTGAAAGAAGCAATTTCTTCAATTTAAATGATTTCACTGAAGGTTTGATCAAATAAGGCCAAATTGCGAGAGACTTATACTGAGTCAATACAGACTAAGCCAGGAGAAAGTTTCCAAACATTGGCGATTGAATTATGTGTAATTGGGGTAAAGTCACACTCGGCACTTGCCAAGTAGTTGTTGGTCACAGGTTCCCATACGTGACAGGTTTTCAGCGGCCTTTCTTGTGGGAGATATTGACAGTCCAGCCCGACCCTAAATATTCATGATATAACCTATATATGCTGCATTTTTCCTTTAAATTTTAAACTGGCTCCTGGTTCCTGAAAAGAGGCTCCTAAGTCTACCAAAAAGCTTGTGACCTGAAAAGTGGCTCCTTGACCTCAAAATCTAAATTTCACATTTGCCGGGAATTCATTTGCATGTATACAGATATACCAACAGCAGCAGACTTATTCCAGAGAGAAACACTATATAGCTAGCATTCACATGGAACGTAGCTCATTGGTGGTTAAGTGGAATATGTTCATGTACATTAGTAATTAATGCTTTACCACCACCATCTTTCTTGCCCGTTATAGCTTTTGCATTTTCGGTGCTTAGTTATCTTGAACTGGAAGAACTTAAGTAGGCGGAAAGTAGATAACAATATACTGTTCCTTCATGCAATTTAAGGCAGGTTTACAGATTTGAATATTACTAGGCTATTTGTTTTTTACTTTTTGACTTTTGTGTATAATGTATATACCACAAAATGTAATGGCAACATAATGTTTAACATAACATGGGATTAACAAAACATCCACCTAGATTTCTGTTCTTGATATGAGTACTGTGTATCCTATAGTTGTACATAGGTCAACCACAATTCCATTAACAAACTTACAGGAAATATAGGCCTAGTCTTCACATGTATTTATGACTTGGCATGAGATGACACAATGAAGAAAATTTGGTTGGAATAATGGCCAGCAATAACAGGAATATTGTTTGAAAGCAGGATCACCTGACTCCAGGAAATACAGAGCATAGCCTAGGCTGTTACTTCGACCTGTAAGCCTAGGCTAGGCCATATGCTTCAACTTGGTACCAGAATCTAGTGGTAGAGGTGGGAACAGCCCAAAAATTTCCATTATGCATTCAACCTAAAACCCAACTCGGCCTATACTGTAGGGGCCATATATAAGCCTAACGCTACTACATATATTGGCTGTGCAGACCTTCAAGTCAGTTCAACCCACGAACTGATTTATATGGCAGGACTGCATATTTATATTTACTACTTATATCCTAACACTTTGTAAAATCAACACATGCGATGTATTTTCCCCTCCCAAATGATGTTTCTAGTGATCTATACTAGGGTTGGGCGATAAATCGAAAATTATTATTATCGCGATAATTTTTTTTCAAGACGATATTTTTTGAGGATTGAACAAATGACGATAATTTCTTGTGAAAGAAATTTGAAATAAATGTGGAAAAAAAAATGCGATTATCCTTTCTCCGTTTTATGTGTAAATGTAATTCTAGCATTCAATGGTTGAGAAAGTTGAAAAGAAATAAAGTTTATCAACTTCATTTACTGACTTTTGAACTTCGTAAAA
>KN884036.1:64985-82153 GCA_000934455.1 Apostichopus parvimensis
AACAAGGAAAAATTATCGTAATTATCGAAATATCGCGATAATTTTTGAACTATTTATCGTGACGTTAAAAAACAAATATCGCCCAACCCTAATCTATACCAAAGTTTGGTAACTTGCAAGGGTGCAAGTCTATAGTCATTTAAGCCTAACAGTGCAATGCCCCACTGAGCAAATTACTTGTGAAAATGTTATTGAAGAATCCTTAAAGCATTTGTTAGAGTATATTTGCATATGATTGCTAGTGGGTAAGCAATGGGAGACAGATTAATGTATATTTGCAAACCTGTTCTTTCATTGCTGTGCACTAAGACTATAATGCTCCAGTAGATCCCAGCTATTTATTTTATTTGTTGGAAAGTCTGTAGAAACTACATCAATCGACCCTTATGTTTAATGTTGAAGTCTGATGTGTAATTATGGACACATGTTGTTTGATTCTATGGAAAAATTCTGTTTAACTTTTTTGGGGCTGTTCCACTAATCTCAACACGGGGGTGGTTAACTTATGAGCCGCTCAAGAGTACAACAAGGTGATGTTTTGTTGCATTGAACGTATGCAATGCGGAAAGATTGCTTAAATGCTATGTAGTACAGGGCGTACATGTCAAAATAAACAAACATAGTAGATCAAACTTTTAGTACTAAACAGTGATAACATTTCACAAATTTTTACATTTGAACTCAAAAAAATAGAACGGAATATCACCAAATGATGCAAGTAAGCAAGAATACACATGAATTTTTTCCTCTTTCAGGTATTGTTAATTCGAATAAAAATGTAACTGAAAGTGGAGAACGATGTAAATGATTTTTCAAATTTCCAGACCGGGTAGTCTTGGACCAGGTAGCAATTTATAGTCCCCCGGGTACTTGTTCCCATCACCGTCTGTACTGCCTATGACTTAGTTACACTTATGTAACATAGGCCTTGTAATTAGGAGCTTAGCTTGCATAGGCCTCTTACTTAGTCTAGGCCCACTATTATCTTAGTTAGGCCAAGCAAGTGCAACTAGGACTAGGCTAGAAAGAGCATGTAAGACTTGCTCCATAAATCACAGGTCTTTTTCAAGTTAGGATAGAGGCAGTTTAAGCATGGAGCTATAACTTGCTCCATGGTTTAAGTACACTAGCCTACACTTAATCAATTTGGCCCTATGAGTATGACAGTACTATGAGGCAGTCCTAACGTTAGGCATTGACATACAGCTATGCCTATATTAACTTTCCAATTAAGTCAAACTTTTGTTAGTTACTCTAGGCTTGTCTTACTGCATCCCACCTAGTCACTAAGCCTACCCTTACTAAGTTGAGACATTCGGACAAGGACATACACCATAGACTGGGCCTCCTTCTTAGAATTCCTAATCCTACTGAATAAGCTAAGTTGGGGCCTTGTGCTTGATTTAAGTAGTAAGACTAAGTTAGGTTAATGAGGACTACGGAGTAGGCCTAGGCTAGTAGAACTTCCTTTGGAAGTTGGAGGACTTCAGTCTACAGAACTATAGGCCTACCGCAGCAGTTGTTACATTGCCTCAATGAGACCTTCGTCTTACTAACGAGTTATGGTAATCTAATAAAGTAATACTAAAGTAATGGTGAGTTTTCATAAAATCCATATTGCTGCCGGCGAACATCTGTTCAGGCAAGTAATCATAAATGTAATTCCAAAGATAGTTCCCTAAGTTAGATAAATAGTCACCAAAGTGGAGTCATAGTTAGTATGAAGGTAGAAAAATGCAAACTCAAAAAACAGGGAGGTTGGTCTGTTGTTTCCGTTTCAAAGATAATTCAAACTGAAGTCTTCACTATTTCGCGATCGCGGCTTGTGTTGGTCTCCATTCATACCATACACTAGCTACGTTGTCGTATAGCATCATCAGTGTATTAACTAGCTATACCCACAGTGTACAGTGTAGATTTTCCTTTCCCTGCCTTTCTTCCCGCCGTTGATATACAATCCTCTGTAATACTATACGTGTGCTGTATCAGTAAAGGTCCGTTGAGTTCCCACGGGCTGCTCAAATAGTTAAAAAGAGGGGGGTTTTTATTCGATAGAAGGATGAAGACACCCGTTTCTCTATTGCAGAGCAATAGTTTTGGCATTTGATCACTTTTTATGATATTGAAAAAAATATTTATGAATGAATTTATGTAAAGTGTGAAGATTGTAATGGAAATTTGGATTGCTTTTCACCGGAAGTTACACTATCTCACTTATATTTACAAAGTTTGTAAAAGTCCGGAGGTTAATGTCCCCTCGACATTCCATTTCACGGTTAACCAGCTGAGAACAAAAACGCGGGAAATAACTATAGGCAGCATTTCTTTTCTTTTCAATTTCAGATGACTAGGTCAGTCTTTTTTCAACTTCTTGTTAGTTAATAATTATTTTTTATATACTCTTTGTTTTATCGCCAATTACTATTTTTTCTCGACAGTTCTTGGTCAAAGTTTCCACGTGGACTTAAAATCATGCACTATGTCGAAATTTCGTGACAAAAATCGGAAATTGGACGTGTTTTGAGATATATTAAACGTGAATATTTGATGAATTGAATGAATTAACACTGACGCGGGTATCACGTCACAATACCCATCGTTAATGACAGTTAGTCTTGATTAACGTTATGCAATTCAAAAGCGCATTCTACGACCATGGTGAATTCTAATTTACAGTATGGTAGCGCATGCATTTCATATTGCCGCTCGCATGTGTTGTGCACACATGTGTTCGGCAGACTTCTTGGAAATTAGTGGTCAGATACCATTTATACTTCTCTTACCTAAAGTAGAATCCATCTTACCATTCACTTGCGATCTTTGCGCATAGTGTAATAATTTATAATAAGGTAGAATATATATTTTAAAATTTAAAAGCTTGACATTGAATACTGAAAACGAATTTATTTTTCCCCTGTTAAAACTTCTTACATCACAATGAACAAACTGTTTGGCAACAAACCTTAAACCAATGAGAAAATTGAAAAATAAATTGCTGTCGATATTTCATGACGACTACGGTACGTCCCTTTAACGTCCATAATGTCATGTTATTTTATAGAACGAACAGTGAACGTCAATTAACGATGAATGCACATGCTATGTAACGTATCCCTGTTAGTTTAGCAATAAAACACTGTTGTACAAAAGGCGTGACACCGTAATATTACTTCAAAATTTCACCTCCGTTTTACAGTTGTATTTTTTTAACATTCAGGCGCGCATGCCTGAAATATATATGGCTTCTATATTTTATGGGAGAGAGATAAGTTTTACAAGAGGCAAACAAAACCTACTACATGATATAATGATAAAGCGTTGGTTATTAGTTTTAGCTCACCCTGATCATTGAACGCTTTTCTTATATTTCACCTTGAAAATATGAAAGAAACAGAGAAAACGTAAAAGGTTTCACCACCTACTGGCACTGTGACATCACACCTTGACAAAATGACAGCCCCTGACACTATTTTTTTTTTGCAACCTGTTAACTCCAAAATGGAGCAAGATTTTAGCCACAGAAATCTCTCATATACATGCTATTATGATGACGGTTGCAACGTCACTTCTCCTCGCGTTCGTTGTTTCATACTTCCATGTGTGCATGTTTGCCTATCGTCTTGTGCTAGACGTCTATCCCTGGAAGGGCTTTTTTTATACAACCTACAGGAATTCGAAACCATGTTATGGATAAGTAAACTTCCAACATAAGTATGTAGAATCCACACTTAAATACCGAGGTGAATCAGGCTATAAACGTTAGAAGCGATGTGAATCAACAGTTTTGGTATAGAGGGCGCGCGATAAAACCACTACCGCTGATCACTTTTGTAAATCGTAAAGAGAGACTAGTGTTGTACATATTTTCTGATTAATGAACAGAGAAACACACTCCAAACAATTTGTGTTCTATCCATATACATGCCGTTTTCGAGATAACGACATTTGAAGATGATATATATTGAGACAATTGCGTAGACTGCGTAACAGTAATAGTCGTATAACCCAGGTAAAAACAAACGCCAGCATTCAATGTTTCATATTGCAATGTAGAAGCAAAAGTAGAATAAAATTGTGCAGGGAGATCGACACGTGAAATTTGGAAACCATGAGATCGCAACAGGTTCGTTATAACTGTCAGCATCTTGTTAATTATGAATTATTTCACGTTTGACATGTTAATGAAACCTATACATTCATGGATGATATGAATTTGGGATATTTGATGAAGTTTTGCAGGTTTGTAATGACCTCAATGAGTTGTTTGCAAAACATCGGAAACAATCTACACCGAGGGTCTCAATTTCGAGATTAAAATTCGAAATTTTATTTTCCATTGATTGGCTATAAAACTTAAGAATCAGTATCTTAAAATCGAGCTATTCGACATCCAAATATTGATAAAGTGTTGGCTTTGAGAATTCCTCCGACGTTATTCCACTGACCAAAATATCAAAACTCTAGCTGCATTCCACATAAGGAACGATGGGGTCGAAATGTTCAAATTTCAAGACAGGTTTCTAAAGTGGAATAATATACTAACATGAAAATGTGTCTGGGCACCGAAATACTACGAAACGAAACAAACTCATTAATTATTCCCATAACTTCCTTCACTTGGTGGACTAAATATGGCTTGATGTGTTACATCAATTGCAACATCATGTAGAGATGAACATAACTTTTATAGCATGATGGGATTCAGTTGAAGTTGCACCCAAATCGAGCCTGGCTCCGAGGGCCAGGTCGGGCCTTTGGCGCAGATGAGCTAACAGGGCCACTATTTGCACTCATCATGAACATAAGAATACACGATTCTACATTCCATATTTTCCAAGGCCGGCCATGATCTGCGCCCACCCCCACCTCCTCTCGGTCCGGCCCCTCTCGTCAGACCTGTGCAAATACAATATTATATATGCTCAATATGCAAAGGTGTTCCATGAGTTGGAACCGTGGGTGGACCCGGATGTCATCAACACCGTTTTTCAAAGATTCAATTTTGAACAAATATTACACAATGAAATGCTACGGCAGTTCTGTTTTCAAGATATATGCTTCACTACCCGCATAGTTAGGGTCAATATTGACGACCTTACAGCTAATTTTATGTAATCAGACCGTCCGATCCTGATTTACATGAGAAAAGCACAACAAATTGCATGACCTTGACTTATGTACTATTCATAAACGTTGGAACGCACTGTATCAGTGAAATGATTAAATAGCATATTAAAGGTATGCTGTATTGGCCCCAAATATGCTAGATATTCAAATATGGTCACCTTTGGTCAAAATTCTTAAACTTTTTTCATTACAACCATTGAGGAATTTTCCTCACTGGGACATTCAGTCATCTTGTGTGTTCATGAATGAGAACAATTTGAAGGGTACAGAACTCCAGGAAAGTACTCTTTGAAAACTTCTAGCAAATAAAGCGTGCTATAATTTGGGGCCTATACTGACTACCTTTAAGGTAGAGTAAGAGGTAACTATAAGTTCTAAAGTGATCGAATCTTGGTAGGCCCTTCCATAATGTTACCATGCCATATATTCAAGTGGCGGAGTAATACGAACGTGAGAGGTGACGGAGAGAGTGGATGATTGATGATGATGGAAGCTCCGTGGGGATGAAGGGGGGGGGGGGACCTGCAGTATACTAGTAGTATACAATATTGTATACTACTATATTGACCCGAATATTGACCCGAATGGAGCTCCGTGGCTCGACTTCATAACTGCGTTCACCTTATAATAATGAAGACGATCACACAGTCACTGTCTCGATGCAAGGTACTTGCTTAGCGAGTGGATCGGTTAAGCAGTTGGTTTTCGTGCCCAGGTTCTTCCCAAGTTGGCTGACTTTTCACCTTCAGTAATCCTAGGTCCAATTGTTGGCATATTTTGCTATGATCTTGATAGAATTGCATTCCACTGCGCCAAAAACCAAGATAAAACAGATAGCTGGAAGCAGTTAAACACCATGACCCTCTGAGAATCTGTAAAACCTCGTAGTTCTTCCACGTTGACTAATTAGCTTCGTGTACGAGCGCGGCATAGATTTAGAACATATATAGTGTTAGTGACACGTCAGTGTTTGAAGCATCCATATCCAAACCCAGGTTCAAACGCAACATACACACATTTCAACATCTTGTGAGGTACGTCATGGTTATTGGTAATATTTAGGTTAGATGAATATTTTTAGTTTGTTCATTGGTATTATGCTGTTTCTTGACTAACTAACCACTATGAAAGTGGAGGGGATTCCTTGTTTTTCGCCATAAGTACGTATTTTTAATGTGTTGGTACCATTTACACGAAACATCCGTGCGTGTTATTGTCATAAACTCATATTATTATATGGCCTACTACAATCACGATTAGCTGTTGGTACTACTAGTCTACGTTAGGGCCTAGGCTTAGTATAAGTTACATACAAGCCTCTTACTTTTAATACTGCTCTGGTTCGAAGTTATTAAAATGTAACCTACGTATTGCAATGCAGGTTTGGATAATTCCTAGATGGACTTTTATGAACAAATATAGTAAATGTAGGATTTTTTTTAGATTCTCTTGTTGGAAAGATATTTGATACCTAGGTTAGGGTCCATTTGGACCTGCCTTCCCTCACATCTTTGATGACAATATTTTCAGACAGTCAGCTATTTTATTGATTCATGTTCATATCCTGGTAGACCTGAGTCTATGTAATTGTTGATCAAGAAGTTGATATTATTTCATCCAAAGATAAGGTCTAGCCTAGCAGAGGTTTGTTTTCATGCAGCATTTCAAGATCAAACAATTTTTTATGCATTCATTTTGAATTGTTGCATGTCTATTTAGTCTAGGGGTATTATCACACATGTGTATACAGAAGGAAGAACTGCAGTTGTTGGTACATTTGGTACAGTTGTTGGTTGATGGTATAAAGTATTGTGGGTAACCCTGACAACATGTAGCATTGAAGCCATGTAGTTTATAGTTCATGTATTATAAAAAACTTAATTAACCTAGTCAAAAAAAAAGAAGGCCTATTAATGGAATACATTTGTCTTGCAAAATATTTTTGCATGGTAGCTATGACTATAAATTTTGTTTGTGTGGTACTTCTGTGATTTAAGTGGACAGAAACCCTAAAATGTAAATATATTTATGCAGTTTGTATGTTGTCAGAGAGAGAGACGTTCTTGGTAAAAAGAAGTCAATTTGGTTGCTTTAGGCTCATGAGAATATTCTTCTGGTGCCTCTCATTAAATTTTACCAATAGGAAAACTAAGAGAATCGAAAATTGTCACATGTTTGCAAGTCTTACTTAATATTATACTTGTACATAACTTTAGAGCAAACTTTACATTGAACATGCATGTTTCTTAATTCTTTGTCCAATAGGCTATATTAGTAGATAATCCATGAAAGTAAATCTCTCAGCTCATTGTATTGTCCATATATATATACATAATGAATGGTTCTACCCGATATTTCTTTGCATTGTACTAAATGCCTTATATCTTGGAGCACCAACCCAAATTTTGTTTCATGACTATGAGGATGCGACATGCAATACAGTTAGATATCAGTCTTTTTAAAGTTAATCAACAATCAAATTTGAACTGATTAGGGAAGTTGAACATTTCTCCTTTTGTGGAAGAATGAAACACACTTTGTTGTTTCCCTGTTTGTTTTTGCTGAAGCAGGATAGATACTCCCTGAGTACTTCCCATCCAGTAACAGAGCTTTATGCAGAATTCATCAATACCTAAGAAAGACGTGGAATCAGGAATGGGTGGCACAGCCAAAGAAGACCCAAACCAGCAGAAGGAAACATCGTATGCTAAACTCCTCTACTGTTTCTTTGGAATTTTCACTTGTTATTTATTCTTTGGAATTCTTCAAGAGAAAATGTAAGTTCAATTTCATATGTACTGTAGTTTTTGTTTAAGCAAAAATTTGATAATTTGGTGAAGTTTAAAATTTTGTCAATGATGTTTTTTTTAATGATTCAAATTTTAGAGGAATAATAATAGTGTTTGCTAGATGTGTTAATATTCCAAGATACAAGTTGAACCTGGGGTCCTTGAAGAGGATGTTGAAAAAAAGTTACTTAATGCCTTTTCTGCATCACGTGGTATATGACACTGAGTTTTGTCAAAATAACTATAGTAGCGGTTCATATTCTTTTAGCTTATACCAAATAAATACAATATTCGTTTCTTATGACTGTTATAAGAATTGAACATGTACCTTGCGCAACTCAGTGGTCATAGCCCTCAAATTGTAGCCATCTTTAAGAAAAATTTAGACACACATAGTTGCTCAAACATGAGAGAACCAGAGAAAAATCTCTGTTAACATCTGCACTGCCTATGAGGAGAATACTGTTTTTGAGTCATCCTTCTGTTTCTTGTTACAAAAACAAAAACTAATGGCAGTCATTCGATCCTTCTTAGTTCTAGAGAGGTACAGTCCTGGGTTTTGTTCGACACTATTGCTGCTACAGTTGGTAAACCTTATAAATAAAATTAAACAGTCAAATGTTTGGCAGCCCTTAACAAGCAAATCATTATATTCTTTCACTAATTCCTTCTCAGAGGCTTGTCGGTGTAGTTTAAAAGTTTTTCTTGTATTTGTATTTTTTTACAGCAGGTTGTATCTAGATCAGAGCCAAAAGTATAATGTTGGGATTTACATTTTGCTTCTTTTTTTCTATCATTGTGTTGTTTAGAACAAGGAGTAACTATGGCGATGAAGAGAACCCAGAGAGATTCTCATTTTTCTACTGTCTAGTCCTAGCACCTTGTCTATTTAATGCAGTCTTTGCAAGAGGAGGTATGTTAAAAAATATATTTTTATTTTTTACTGCATCAGTGTAGAAGAAGGTCAGTCATAAAAGCAGGATTTTGTGGTGAATGATCTGCAATCTTTAGCATCACACTTATCCATTTTCTTTAATGTGGCATGGAATGAGGAGGAGGAGGGGGGGGGGTGTATGGGGGAGGTGAAGATGTACCAATTTTGTTTTTTTGAATTTCCATTCTCATAAAACAGCCATATGTTTTGTTTTTATAGATATGTTTCTTTGCTATTTTAAACTGAAACCCAAATATGATAATTAAAATTAATCTTTGGCAAGTTTCACTTCAAGTAATAAATGAAAAGAATTTTGAACTTTCCTTTGGGCTTAACATATGTGGTTAATACTAACATAAAAAGTGTCTTGGAGATTAAATATTGAGTCCTCACCAAATAGAATTGGTTAAATTATTCTCTTTTTTTAACCTCATTTGCCCGAGGTTTCTTTAGTTTTATCAGTTGCAATCATAATTTTGGATAAACCTCAGTAGGCTTGCTTGTAATTGACAATTGCCAATCAAATGTGAAAACTTCCTTTAAGGGTCATATTTTGCTATAAATCTGTGTAACTGAATTTTGTCTGGATCCACAAGTTGGTGGATGCAAGCAGGCTTGTAATACAACAGTACAACATCGTGGGTACGAGTAAAAGTAGAATTCCTCTTGGTGTGAGTACTGCAATGATTTCAAGACTCTAAGGGTGAGCATGAGTACTTAATCTTGCACTAAACTCTTTAATGGAGTTAGATATCCAAACATCCCTGAGTATAAGGAGAATTCATCAGGTGGAGTATGACTACATGTATGACTACATGTATGACTACATGTATGACTAGTATGACTACAGGTGGAGTATGACTACTGTGCTAGAATACAAGAATGAGCACAGAAATTGCTGTCTGGACACTGGCAAGTAATATCAGTTATTAACATCTCTAATCAGTGTTTAGACTTTCAGATACAATACACCTTGATTGTCCAAATGATGGACATCTGTGTCATAATCGGGGAATACTTTTGTGTTCAAATTTGCACCACCTTAATTTACTTCTGTTTTTCTCTCTCTCTCTCCTGCTCCCAGTTTTAACATTCACAAAGCCAGAGCCTGATAAGACACCAAATTACCTATATGCAGTGTGCGCTATTACTTATCTGGGTGCGATGGTTGCAAGTAATGCCGCCCTCAAGTATGTCAGCTATCCATTCCAGGTGCTTGGTAAAGCATGCAAACCAATTCCAGGTAAAGACAGTAAATAATTCTGAAGGGTTTTTAAGATTGTTGAATTGTTTAGACAATCCTTACAATTAAATATGAATGCATATTTGTCAAGACAAAATACAAACAATACTGAATAATTTCATAGCAGCTGTTTGAGTTGATTTTTTGATAACTTCTTTCTGTGCTGTTTTGGTACTAAACTCCAATAACAGTGTAGTGCATTCGGTTGACTAGTCAAATTTCATTTCAAAGTTCAAACACACAAAGCAAAAGTCTAAATATTTTTAGATATTTTCTAAATTGAATTTTACATGGGATTAATGGAAGTGCAAAAACTACCAACAATCTTCTTCTTTTCTTTTCCCCCCCTTTTTTTTTTGGGGGGGGGTGGGGACTACTTTCTATCACAATTCAAGCCTAAGGAGATAACAGTGATCTAATAAACCTGCATTTTCAAACAATGTCTAGCTTTCCAAGATTTATGTGCAGTGGTAACCTGCTAAGTTGAGATAGTAAAGTGCATGATGATGGGAAGACAGAGAGATCAAAGTTTAAGTTTAATGCTTGAAAGTTTTCATCATATGTGTTATATGTTCTATTCACAAGAATGGGGATCCTTAATACTGTCATGATAACATGTTCACATTCTGTTCAATCTGTTGTTAGGACACAGGGACTTAGAATGTTCATCAGTTTTGTGTCCCATGTTCTGTCCTGGGTGATCACTTCAGTAAAAGTTTGATCAGAAAGATTTTTCATTGTATCATCGTCCTCAGCGAAATGTCCCTGGTTTTTCTTTGACGAGAAGGAAACAAAGAATTCTGATTTTAAATGTATTCATTTCTTTCAAGACGCTAAGCGTTATTACACATTTTATGTTTTACATTTTAATTGAGGTTCCTCTTCCTTTTTCTTTGTAGTGATGATCTTGGGAGTTATCTTGGCAAGAAAGGTTTACCCAGCTATGAAATATCTCAGTGTGATGTTGATTGTCTTTGGCGTGGCCATATTTATGTACAATAAGGAGAAGAGCAAGGCTAAAGAAGGAGATGACCATTTGATGGGAATTGGAGAGATGCTTGTGGTAAGTCTATAGGTGGTAGAGTAGGCAATTGATAAGAGAGACCGTGTTCTGGTTTGGGCTAACTTGAGGAGTATATACTCTAAGGGATATTCGTAAAAGGAACTTATGCTTGTCACCAAAGGAAATGTAAGCAATCCCCCAACATATCAAATATCAAATTCCAAACCAATTTCAATTCCATTTAGGAAATGACATTTAGGTCTAAAAGCAGTTGGTCACTTTTTGCCTTTGCCTTTGCCTGAAACAAAACAAAATCTGTTGCTTTGAAGGTAAACATAAAATAGCAGATAACATACATCTTTATGTAACCTTTGTGTTTAGTTTTTATTATCGTTAAATGCAAGTATTCATCAGGAAAGGGAAACTTGACCAAAGCTGGGAGGTGTTTGTAAGTAGTGTTTTACTATTGTGGTGTTTGTATAAAGTAGTGTTTCACTGTTGTAGCTGCAGTGCAACGTTGACTAGAACAGTGCAAAAAGTGGTGCAAAGGTACTTAACACTGACTCGCAACCGTATGCAATTCTGGAGTACACAGCAACCCTTATCTACAACTACATTTTAATTTTCTTCCTCCTTATCCTTGCAGTGTCTGTCTCTTGCTTTGGATGGGATGACAGGTGTTTTCCAGGAGAAGATGAGGAGTGAATATCAGCCAAACCCTCACCAGATGATGAGTAGCATCAACTCTTTCTCTATATTATATTTAAGTGCAAGTAAGTGTGATTATAAAATGGAAGAGGGGTTGCTTTACAGGTAGCAGTTTCAGTGCATAGATGGAATGTTGAAAAACAGCATAGTACAAACCTGTCATAAATAATATTAATTGTTTAGAATTGTAAAGGAGAACGAGTTGTCACTTATTCCGTAACCTTGTTTTTGTGATATCAAATTGCTCCTACGGAGAAGAAATGGGGTAAAAAGAGAGCAATTCTGTGGAAGAGATATTTGTTATATTCCAAACTAGTCCCATGGAGACTTTAAATCGTTTGTTGTATAAATTAATCACATCGTCAAAGATTGTCTACAGAATAGAGACAGATTTAAAAAGTGTCATTTAATCATTAACTAAATTCTGTGCAATAGATATTTAGTCTATTTCAAATTGTCCTAATGGAAGTTGCAAAATTTGGGGTTCATATGAACAATGACTGTCTAGTCAAGAGGTGGCCTACATGTACCCTGCATACATTAAAGACAAGGAAATTATTGTGTAATTTGGGAAGTGAACAATATTATTGACAAGCATTTCCATTATGAAATGAAGCAAGTGCTCTCAAATGGTGTTGTCATTAAACACCCCAACCACCCCCCCCCACCCCACCTTCCCGTGACTTTTCCTGTCCTGGGGTAGACCGAGTAAAGTAACTGAGAAGTTGTAAACAAGTTTTCAAGGAGCAAAGAAAGTATCGACTAGAACAAGATTCAAACCTGTATTCTCTGTTATCTTTCAAAATTTATTTTGTAAGAAAGAAGGCAATTCTCACACAAGGCAATGTTAATTCCTGTTGTGATGAAAATCAACATGTACCTGAACCCTTCAAAAGCAATGAACATGGATGTATGTGAGGCACAGAATTCTTGAACTTATTCGTAAATACATTTAAATAAATAAACAAATAAATAAAGTGAAATAACTTATTTTTGTTTTGGCATTTTTTTCTTTTTCAGTGGCTTTGGTAACTGGAGAAGTCTTTGGGTTTATTAGTTTTGTTACAAGATATCCCTTTTTAATATGGAATCTATTACTATTTGGAATTACAAGTGCCTTAGGACAGGTAAGTCAATTCATATAAAGCTGTTGTTCTTAACTATGGGAGCCTGCCATTTAGATTCAGTATTTCATACCTTTAATCAAGCAAAGATTGTTGTTATAGTAGTACCTTAGCTAATCAATCTACCACTTTTATAGCAATGATCACCCCTAGCCTGGATTTTTTAGGTGCTATCTATAACCATGGTTTAATGTTATATTTATAGCTTTTGCTTTCATTAAAGCATGACTTCAAACCAAAGTTAAATTTCATTTTGTGACCTGAGAGCAACCCAAAGAATTGCAGTGAGTGCTGATTGCAGTGTATCAATAACATTGGAATTTTTCAGAAAAACTACCCTGTGTCTATCAAGGTGCATGAAAACCTTAAAAAAAACAAGTTCATTTTGCAAATTACCAAACAGAAAGTTGATGTACTTTCCTGCAGGAGACCATACATCACATTGGCTGTATGTGAGGTGGAAACAATAGGCTGACCTTTGTTTTACGTTTTGGTGAATGTTTCTTGTGTATTAATTTGAATTTGAATTTATCGTCCACAATCAGAAATTTGGCTTACACAGGTCGTAAACGAAAAAAGAAAAGCAATAGTAGAAGTATCAATAGACTGCGATACACATACAGTAATACAAACAAATATACAGCAAGTCCTACAAATAAGAAACTTATCTTCTCACTTGTGAGTTAATTATATGGATAGAATTAGGCACAAATGAGTATCTGTAGCGGCCCCTAAGTGTACGTGGTGGGCATAAATGCAGTACAGAGCGGTTGTAATTATAGGGCTCAAACAAAGGGTGTGTTGGGTCTTGCATGATATGTTTCAATTTATTGCAGACCCTCTCATGATACAAGTACTCTAACGTTGGTAATGGAGCACCGATTACATGCTGAGCAACTTTCCTATTAATGACAAATCAGAGACTGAGAAGCACTTTCTTCCAAACCCCCTATGCCCCTTCTCTCGTAAAGGGGCAACCAGTAATAATACTTGAAGCACTTCTTGTAACTCTCTCTCTTGCAGAATTTTATTTTTACGACGGTCACAAGTTTCGGTCCACTCACCTGTTCCATCATGACCACGACCAGGAAGTTCTTTACCATACTTGGTTCCGTTATTATCTTTGCCAATCCACTCAGTCAGAGACAATGGCTTGGTGTTGTGCTGGTATTTACAGGGTTGATTATGGATGGCTTGTTTGGAAAGAGTAAATCCAAAGCAAAATGAAGTTTCTTCTTCTATTGAGAGAGCCACTTCCACACGGAGAATGGATAACTTCCGAGAAGATGGACATGTAAACATAAAACGTCCAACTACTCCTTAAGAAAGTCACGAAAGAGGTGAAAAGAAGGTGACTTTGTAGAAATCCATGATTGAACATTGTTTTGTTTTTGTTTTTTTCTACTAAGTTATTTCAAGTGGAAGTCTTGCATTTTCAGTCACTTTTGAATTCGTCTGGCAGAGGAGACAGCAATAGTTGAATGTTTCAGTGTCTTTATTTTAGATAGGATATTTAAAAATATATCAAAACAAAAATTGTCTACAGAGACAATCTTTACATTTTTCTTTTAAATCCAATTAAAGTTTCTATTACTTTGAGTGTTCGAGAAGTAATCAATCTTTCACTCTCTACATTCTAAAGTAGATTATTTAATCTTATCTATTTTAACAAATCTTATCTGGGACTTTCTTGTTCACAGTCGTCCAGTATTTAATTTCTTTTTGAAGTTTTCTATCGAAAATCTATATGCTAAAGAATCATGGTATTTTGTAGTTTTCAGGTACAAAGTGATTAGGGTTCCTACTTCGTTCTATGTGAGAGTGGGGATTAGGGGGGGGGTAAGTATTTCATAATCTGTCATACCTACTTATTGAATGGAACAGACAAAACAACCAGTGGCAGATGGGGTTGGGGGGGGAGGGGTGGATGGGGGAGGGGAATATGTAGGAGGAGCCCAGTAAGGGTGATAAAATGTGGCTAGGGGTAAATCACCATGTCTAGTTTGCATGAACCTCAAATGTAGTTTGTAGAGCTGCTTAGTAAGTTCTTTGCTGCTTTTGTTATTGAGGAAGGTCATTTGGGTTCATGGAAGTAAAATGACATAAAAGATCAGCAGTGGTCAAAAACCTGAAAACCATATTTAGGCTAACTCATCAAGTCTGCCCTTGGTGAGTCTCATTTGAAATATGCAGCTAGATTTTAAGTGAGTTTGTGATTGCTATTGTTCTTGTGGTTGGTCAATATGAAGTCAAACTGAAAATCTTTATACAAGCTAACTCAACAAGTTAAGCCTTGGTGAATCGCACACAGGAATACTGTTCTTTGTGGACACTGGAACACTACTGTATGCTACAAAACTTGTATATTGAACAATGTATATTGAACAATACCTATCAGTAGCTTAATGGTCTGTCGTACAAAACTGTATCTGCACTGGTGCGTGCAGCTAGAACTGTTTGATTTTGTGGTTCTGGTATTAATTCTTCAACTTAGTTAAATTAGTTGCTCAATCAATGTCAACCAGGTAATAGAGTGAAAAAGTTGCAAGGAATCACAAAACCTCTGAGTTTGCTAGTTGTTCAAATTTTCACCACATTTATGTCTTTATGTAGAGGTCTACCATTTTTCAGAAACTATGCTATTAATTCAACAGCCTTTTTGCAGAGGTTTGTTTAGTTTTATAGTTGTAAAGAATATTAATAAAAATTCTTTTTTAGATAGCTTTAATCCTGACCGAATGAGCATAGTACTCACATGCAGATAAAATGCATTAAGTTTATGTTTTGGAACTTTAACGGTGGTTTTAAGCTGAATTTTTGTCTTGTACAAGTACAAGTAATTTTTCTATCGCTTTTGAGGTTTTTAAGATGTTCATTATTCACCTTTAAACTATCTCTGAACTCTGAAATACTCCTTTAAGGTTAAAGAAATGACGACTTTTCATTGCTAGCCTAAATGTTACATTTAATCTATTGTTTTGAACCTCACTTTTTTAAAGTGTCATTCCCCAAAACTTAAAGATGTTATATAAATCCAACCTGGACTACTAGATGTGTGTTTTCATAATCTACAACATATTAAAGTGAGTGTTTGTGCCTTTAAGTCTTTCTTTAACATACATTACAAATTTAGACTGTCACAGTAGTCTTGTTTTTAGTGTATATCTTAGCTCAGAAACTTGCAGATGGATGAATGCAATAGACATTCCAAGAAGCATTTAGATGGAAAATAGTGATAGAAAATGTTTGTTCGATAGGAGATGTAAACATTGCTAATTTTCATAGAATTTGAAAGAAAACCATATTTACAAGTTCATCATGTTTGTGTTTTCTGTAACTTGGTCATTTTGTCTCAAGAGAAGATCCTACTAGGAATTAAATAAGATTTTCTGTGACCGTTACATTCATTAATCGAAGAAGAAAGTTATGAAGGTATGCCAAGTATTGGTCTTTTTTGTAGTGATTGAATTTTGTGGTACATTTGGTTTTGTAGAAAGCTGTGTTAATCTTTACTTAATATGTGTGAGTTGTTGGTCACAAAGATAGTTTTGTCGTCTGGGAAGTATGGTCTGTCTATATGAAAGGTATAGCTTTTATGCTCCCTGCCTGGGAAGATTACAGATCTCAAAGTTTGTAAGTAAAAACATGGAAAAAGTCGATTTTAAATTTCTAATTATACATTATTTGTCAAAGGAAAGCATTTGCTTAATTGTATGGAAATTCAATGAATGCACTGTTTTGCTCAGATTAAGTTACCAAGATAACAAATAGAACATCATATTCTCTGAACAAAGTATCCAAAACCCTCAGAGAAATTCTTAACAAATGTTCAGTTTTTAAAACATTGTGATTACCTTTGAATATGTGGGGGTGATTATTATTATGGTAACTTTCCCTTGATGTGTCTGACTTTTTCAATATATGGTACAATACATAGAGCTTCCATCTCAGTGAGGCTGTAATTAAAAGAAGACCTCAGTGTCACATATATGCAGTTATTTAAAATGGTACTCTCATTTCCCCTCCCCGGCCTTCATCCCCACCACCATGCACAAAAACAAGGTACTAAGATTGAAAAGAAAAAATGATTGAGAAATGTACAAGTAAATCAGTAATCCTGAGGTTACTGGCTCCAATCCTATCCTAGCCAACAAAAGTGGTAAGGTAACATGCTCCCCCCCCCCCCCCCCTTCCTGCCCTACTCCCTGATTTCTCTTTCCAGATAGAAGAGTGGTGATGC
>KN884036.1:94956-115033 GCA_000934455.1 Apostichopus parvimensis
ACAGTACTGTATGCCGGTCATCAACAACTGACCGTTGCTATGGTGATACTCCTGCTGATGGAAAATACCAGTCATATCTGCAAGGTGTGAACTGTCTCTAGAGATGCAAACAGCTGCAAGAGGATATGGAAAGCCGAGCGAGAATTCATTCCAAGGATGGTCCGGGCCATTTGTATCTTCTTGAATTTAGACCATACTGGGTGATAGCTGTGAGATCTTTAATGCAACCAGTACATAGATGAAGAGGTTCGATGCATTCTTTGGTTTAGTATGAAGGTTGACAGTGCTATGGCTAGAAGTACTAAATGTATAGTATATAGGCCAGTAGTCTTGGTGGGACCTGTATGTGATAGGTTCATGGTAACTTGTCTTTGATCTGTTCTGTAAGTTTTTTGAGTCAGGATGATAGTTTACTTGTTGCTGTGGTTTATCTTTCAAAGCTGTTCTTTCTTCTCAATCTTTAACTTGAAGCAATCGTCATTGTTGGGAGTTCCGGGGGGGGGGGGAGGGGAGAGTGATACAGATATTTCTGCATGTGAAAGAACACTTAATGTTAGCTCAGTGGTTAACGCCGGTGCCTTTCAATCATTTGGTCCTGAGTTTGAGTCACTCCAAGATTAATGTATGTCGTCCAGTTACAGAGTTGTTGACAATTGACAATTCATAATCATGGACGTTAAATATGAATCTAAGAGACTGACTTCGGTCAGCTTGCGGCTTTGATAAGCCAATGAGGCTTCTCCGCGAGTTCCTGCTTGCAGGAGGATCTAAATACATACATATATACATACACTCAATGTACCCTTCTGGTAACAGCTTACTGTATTCCCAAGATTCTTGTTGGTTCTTTCTCATTTTTAATAATCCTGTCTCTGCTGAACCTACGATCTCTCCTCTACTCCCCTCTTCCCCTCCATGAGAACCAGTGTCTATGCCATGTAACTATGCAAGAATCCCACACTTGTTGTTTGTTATCAATTCGTAATCAGCATCAGGTTATAGATGTAAGCAGAGTACAGAATGGAGCTCCATTTTACATCCATTTGCCACCAGCATAGTGGGTTGATATCTTGTGTTTGTTATCAAACTATCACTCTATTTCTAGGTTCTGATTTTACTAACACTTGGCGAAGTATCCATCTTGTTTGTAGACTTATCCTTGAAATAATTCACTTTCTTATTTCAAGAAGTAGCTGCTTCAAGTATTTCATTTTGAAGAAAAAACAACAACAGAAAACAAATGTTTTTTAACAAATATTTTAGCAAGATTTTCTTTCTAGATTTGAATATTGTAACGTTTAGGATGTTTTTGATTGTAATCAACTTTATTGATTAAATTAATATCAGTTGAATGAAAGAAAGACAGTTGGAGTGGTAAACTTGGGCCATATGAAGTTTTCTTTTTTGGTAAATTTGCTCAAAATGCTTTATTCGATGGTTCCATTGCGTGGGATTATGTTTTGGACATGTTTTAGCTATTCAAAGAGAGCATAGGTGGGCAAAACACCTTTTTTCTGTGGTGAGCTGTGGAGTTCCTTTAAAAGAATTGGTTGTTTTGCCCATTCTTGGCACTTTTTGAATGTGAGCATACTTTTTAATTTGACAATTTTTGTCTGTGCAATCCACCTTAACTCACCCCATCCCACCAAACATATCAAAAACAAAAGATCTACCCTTCTATAGTGACAGTTCAATAAAGGATGCAGGGTGCAGGAAACAATTTATGATTTGTTGAACCTTTTTTCTCAGACTATAAGACAAAATTTCATTCATTTAATAAAAAAAAATTGCTATGAAAACATTCCCAGGAAGGTTAAGAGCAAGTCAGTCATCCAAATGAGGAAAATTGTTTTGGTAAGACTTGGTAATCAAATTTGTGAAGTTGTCAGGAAGAAGGAGAGAAGTTGTAGAACATAATAAAAATTAAAATATGAAATTGAACACATTTTCATGCATTTGACTATTTTATGAATGTATTGAAATGTGAAAGAAATCGAACAATCTATTAATTTGATAGATATATGTTTTAAGAGCACACAGGGTTTCTAATCAAACAAGATGGTTTAAGATAAATACATGAAAAGATAATTTTGTGTTATATACTAAGGCATCCTTATGTTATGTAATGGGGTATATTGCTGATGTATGGACGGAGGGATGGTTTCATATGCCTAATAAGAAAAGTATGCATCTATAAATCACCTTATTGATACTATAGATTTTGAGAATGATAAACACTCTATCAAATTTATCTTTATAACTTTGTTTGGTTTTACAACTTTATCAATATAATTTTGTTTGATTGACAGTATCTGGACAGACACAAATATTGACATAATTAAGAATTCCTGTTCCAGCATACTTAAGAACCTAAGGTGGAAATAAGGCCTCAGATATTATTTCTGCTATGCCATCATTCAGAAAGAAAAAAATTATGTTGGTCTACTTACCTTTACTGGTGAGCTTTGCTCCAAAAGCATATGTGGTTTATGAAGAAGAAATTCTTTGTCAAATGAGATTTTACTGTTATTGTACACAGTGTTCTGTTCTAATGGTTGTCAGAAACCGGTTATTGTAATGAAAGCAATAGAGAAAATCCTGTAACAAGGATGTAGAAACTTTATATGGATGTATCCTTTTATTTAGTATTAAGAATTCTCCTAACATTATGATCTTAGCAGTTCACCTAACTAGGTGACAACTAAATGCCAGGACTCATTGTTTTGATAGAGTCTAATCCCCTAACCCCTTTCACTCTTGGCTAAAGTCCTGTGTTCCCATGAAGTGCTTATTTTTTTTACACTTAAAACCTGTGGTGTTTAAAGCCAGGTTGAGCCCTTAGGCAATTATGTCACCAGGCCCCCATGTCTTCACTTTTCTTTCTGTATATTATGAATAGTAGAATGCATTATTCTTTACTCCATATTTCCCCAGATCCCCTATTTGACCCCAGGGTTGTAGCTCCTTACCTCCTCCCCACCCCCCCCCCCCCCCCCCCCCCCCCCCCCCCCCCGCCTCATCAGACCTGGCCAGTACATCTTATTAAGTCAACATACCACATAATACCCCAAGAGATTATGCTAGAGTGTCCGATAATGGTCACCCAAAGCAACCCCTCCCCCTCTTACGTCGGATATCCGACGGTCTCCTCAGGGGATACGGATGTCTGAGAGTTTCCAGGACAGTTCACTTGGAAACTTTTAGAAAAGTTACTTAAATTTGGAGTAAATAACTGAGGTCAAACTGATGACCTTTAAAGAGGTTTAGTGCTACTCTAGTTCTATTTATCTACATCTCGGTCAATAGACCCCGCCTTATATAAGCTTCTCAAGGCGGTGACACACTTCTTTAAGAAAACTGACAGTCGTTATATTAATAGAAGCCTTATTTTAATCCACAATTGTATTTATAACCATTTATCTCCAAACTACCTTTCAGAACTTCTAATAGTAAAGCAATACAAGCGTGCCACCCGTCAGTCAAAATTTATTACCCTCCTTGAACCTAGGACCAATGGGGTTACTTATGCCAACCGTGCTTTTTCAGTTTCTGGTCCCAACTTGTGGAATTCCCTCCCAAACCATTTAAAATGTATACCTAATAAATCACTTTTCAAATCTAAACTAAAAACCTACCTCTATACTAAACATTTTTCAATTTGATTTGTAATTATATTTCATTGTTGCATTATTATTTTTGCTTTTCTTTCTATTCATATTTATATGTATGGCGCTTTTGACAACTATTTTGTTTATAATTAGCGCATTATAAATCTTAGTTATTATTATTATTATTATTATTATTAATCAAGTTAACTATACGATCGTTATTTTCGTTAAATAAGTGAAAGTTATACATATTTTAATATACCGTACAAAGTAATCTTTTTCTTTTAAATGATATGCAGACAATACACCCAATACGACCTTGAATAAAGTACTTCTTGTGCAAGAGATACTAATTTACATATCTCGATATGATACAAATTATCTACTTTGTACAACCCAAAAGAAAAAAAACAAATGAAACTGACATCGTAATAGAAAGGAAAGATACTAATTTTCCATATTGCATATTTTTCTTCTGTTCGTCTTGAAATATAGTCTGTTCGTCTGCTAGAAGACCTCGCGTCTGAAGAGGAAATGATACTTTTCACATTTTTGTTTTAATGTTTTGATGACTTTTGGAGGTCCACAGAAGAAAACCTTTACTTTTCCAACTCTCTGCTGAGCAATTCGCTGGAATATCTGAAATGTGACGAGGTAGACATTTAAAGTGAATATAAGGTGAAAAAAAGCAGCATCGCTTGCAAGTTGCTGGTACAAACTTTCAGTGAAGAATCCCTCTCTTAGTGTGTCACCATGAAAATAAGTGAACAAAAAGAGTGTTAACAAAATCAAAACTGCAGAAATGTTTTGGTTGAAGTATATACTTTGTGACTTGTTTTGCAATATTTATACCACTGTATAGGCATTGGTACTATAATATAGTTAAATGGTCATCAATGTTACCAAGAAAACATACTAAAAAGTCAAATAATAGTCTTTCAAGTTCAAACATGATAGAACCACATTTTACTGCCACTCTCAAAGCATATTACCTCATTGACATATTAAATCTTCGCAATGAACACTTTAAAACAAAATGAAGCTGTGAGAAGACGTAATGTTTTGAAGGCAAATGTAATAAAACGATGAACACAGGGGAACAAAACTGCAAGAAATTTAAAAACCACGACCACCAATGTTGCAACGAATGTCCTACGTAATGAAATATGAAAGTAACATTCTTTCGGACACATAGCGGTGTGATATAAAGGGTCAAGCAGAACACACGAAATAAAACTGAGTTACAAGAAACATAGTATGCACAACTGCTTTCAACCCCCCCCCCCCCCCCCCCCCCCCCCCCCACATCTAACATACCGAATGTTGACTATGTGACATCGCGGTTCCCGCTCATTGTGACTGGGCCATAACCGATACCCCCTTTTGAATGCACAGTGCTAGCGAGCGAATGCTTGCGACAATAAAGGCACTGGAGCGATTAAGTATATTTATATAACAAGTAATCGTGAAAACACGCAAAGGTCTCAAGCTGACTTCAACAAGTTTCACTCATGTTTATCATAAATGTCATCTTTTTGCACAAGTACAGTGAAGTGAAATCAGATTAAGATTAACTTTCAGAATATATGACAAACTATATGAAAGTCGGAACAGGTGGAGGGGGTTAAAGAGGGGGCTACAGGGGAATATACTTCAACTCAATGGATAAATTGATGATTTATATGACAACCGTAAGCTACAATGATAAGTAGACCCACAGCGCTTGTATAGATGATAATGCTATCACTAATTCCCCTCTCCAGCGAAACCATGATTACGTCACATCCGTTTGGATGTAATCATGTAAGCGTTCAGTGGGGAGCCTTACCTCATCCCAGTCTGGTCGCCCGTATCGTGTTTTCTCTTTCAACTTTGCCAATAATTCCGCCGAGTCTTGGTTGTTGACCCTTTCTAGAGCTAACTGGAGGGCGAGATCTTGGAGAAAATTTTTGTCGGGCTCTGACGTGAGATAAAGCTGCATGTCTAGGAACTGTTCGAATCCCATGTAATGTTGGCCTGCGATGTCCAGTTCGGTCAGTAATGTAGCAAACCACTCAAAGTTACGCCTGTCCCGATTGATCCAAATAAAATGGACCTAAAAACAAGGAAAAAACACATATTACCATTTCTTTTTAAACGCTAACGTCACATCGACGTCAACGCTTTATAAGAAAACTGTGACTTTAAGTGAAGAGAGAGGGGACGGATGGTGGTCGTGAAGTGGGGTGGTCGTGAAGGCTGTACAAATCCAAATTATATACTTCATTTACTTCATTGCCTATGAATAAAATGTAAAATGTTTGAAAGATGTTTGCAAACACACAGTAAAAGCGAGAGATGATAAGTATGCCATTGCGGTCATGTATGCCTAAGCTTATAGTTTATGAAACGCATAATTTAGCCAGTAATACCACAGTAGGTCTATACACATAAAATAGGCATACTTGGAAATGAACGTAAAAACAGAAAGCCTATACCGGTATCCTATCACCACATAGATTTAAACGGGTCTATTATACACTGTGTATCATCCACGTAAGATGGTAATCTATACATGTAAGGTCAATAAGCATAACTGAAACACATAAGAAAACAACTACAGGAAATCGTGAAAGATATACAAGCTCATCATATTTTTTACTCTGAAAATTATGGAAACGTTGTCCCTTTGAGTATCAAATATACAAAACAGAGGTCAGTGGCCTTAACGGGTATGTCTTGATTTCATACAAACAAATTCAACAAAATAAAATATTGTAAATATCGCGAAGAGATATGAGGTCCTCTTCGGTCATTCAACTTTGAAAGCATATGATCCGAGTGACAAATGTAGGCAACCTATTTATCTGAGTTAGGCATGAATAAAAAGGAGTAAATCCGACAGAAAATACATTTCCTTGAACAAAGGAAGACATTTTCTTCGTATGTATCTCACAAACAAGACATTTCCTAAGAAAATTTGCGAGCGAAGATGTGAATAAGTAGAAGATGAATATGCATGAATATAAATCTATACACACGAGACTTGAGCAAGTCTAGGAAGACAGCAGAAAATAACATTTGCAAGCAACACAAGAAGCCATCATAGCCATCATTGGTGATGTCAGAAATGATAGGCTATTACAAAATATAGGCACGAATACCAGGATGGGCAGTGGAGGGGGGGGGGGAAGGGAGGAGGGCCGCAGAAAAGGAAACACGCCCCTCAGATTTCTACATTTGACAGCCCCTGAGACATCTACCATTATAACTTTCCATTCCGCAAACTCAACATAATTTTCAAAAAGTCTATGCTACATTGCAAGCATGCATGCAAAGCTGTTACGAGGGATGAAAAGGAATTTTGTTTTGGATATCATTTGGTAGAGAATGTAGTCTGAGGTGGTTAAAATATTGATGACACCATCCTAACCATGTTGCAAATACGTTGGTCAAAACATGGGACCAAAATGCAGGAGGCACTCACCAGAGCAGAGATGCAGGAGATTTATGTATGTAATATAATGAGTCCGTAACTTACCTTTTTCAATTTCATACTGTCTTTCGGTCGGTTAACCGTCCACGAGTGGCTACAGTTTGGACAGTTTAACGGAATCTGTTCAAATCTATACATGATACTTTGCAGCACAGACGCAAATGGCGTCACTCCGATGCCTCCTGCTATCATGACCACGTGATCAGCTTCAAATATACGCCTGGTACTTGTCCCGTATGGCCCATCTACGTAAACCTATAGCAGAAAGGAATAGACCATACTGTAGGTTAGATGGTCATCCAGTATAAAGAACGTGGTTTACCTCTTTTTAGACTTGTAGTACGGTTACAACAACATTAATTATGACCATACACGTAAACTTCACCTTGCTGCAGGCGCTTAGCCAGCATTCGTGGTGTGAGGGAGCAAAACCAAATATTTGTCCCCATTTTAAAGAGTCATGGAATTTGGTATTGATATATATGTATGTATTGATATCTGTATATGGGTTTATGACTTTGTATTGATATATGACTTTTCATTACACTATATAGCCGCTATTCTCTCTGTTACAAATTAGAATTTTAGGGAGAGGGCACAAAATGTGGCTGACATTCGTTCTGGGGGTGGAGGGGGGGGGGGGGGGGGTCTACATTTCCTAAGCTATTTCGGGTCGCCCCTCCTCTCTATCTCTCTTCCCAGAGAGAGAAATGAACCACTAGTACGTCACTTTTGTTGTATAAAGTCAATAAGGCCTATATGGACAACTCTCTGAGTTAAGAAAGTTATAATTAAGCAAAATTGCGGTTTATTTTTACCTGAAGTCCTGTGCTGTCGTTATCTGTTGTTGATACCACATTAACACATTCATCTTTCAGATCTATGCTGGTCTGAGTGCTAGACATGTGTACCAGTCTGGATCGACGGCTCTTCTAAAATAGGGCAATAATCGACAAGAATTAAAAAAAAAACAAGTGGCGAAACGATATATAATAACTTTTTATATATGATGAATAGGTATATATAAAGATAATTATTTACAAAAAATTACTCGGTCAAACAAGTACCTTTCGAATTATGAAAGACAAATCATTCCAGTTTCTTCAAGTTTATACCGTAGTCATACTCTGCGAGCAGTACAGTTAGGGGTTCTTCCATAACCCCTATTTTTGGTAAAGTGAGTGGTTATGCAATATACAAAACCCCTGTGCAAAATTAATGCTTGGAAAAAGGAGAAGACAATTTTATTGGGAAAAATTCTTCGCTTTATGTTTATACCTTCGAATGTCCTCTGCTCTTTTACAACTTACACTTTCTCGGAAATCGCACTGTGGCATCAAGTACTTTTCGCTATAAAACGTCGTTATTATATCGATATTTTGTTATGTGTTAATAAAATCTTTCGCTTGTTTATAGGTGATCTAGAATATGATAACTTGTATACGACTATGCCACATCTCTTAGTGTTATGGAAACGTATAGAAACATCTTGTCTATACTGTTTACATGCAGCCTACGCTGTAGCCGATAGTACCATTGCATTATGGTCACTTTCCATTCTTTGACACTTACTATTTCCGCTGGAACGATATCTAACTCGATGTCGGTACTTTCATTCATGACGAGCTCTGAATCTGATGCCACTGACGATACGTTCTTCTTTGGTGACCCTAACCGACCTCTCTTAGACCTTAGACTTGTTTCTACCGTCCCAGGCGTTTCGATGATAATTTCGGGAATGTCCTGATCCGGAGTCCGGAAATCAACTCGACGTCTTAACGGTTTTTTCGGACGAAGTGACGATTGATGACTACTTCCGTTATCGACACGATTATCGTCGTCAACCGTCTTGGTGGGAGCACAGGGCTCTGAGTCCACGTTAAAAGTAACCGTCGAATCGTTTTCATTCTCATACATCGGTATCGGTTTCCTGTTCTGTGATGTATTGGCTATCGTCGTCAACTCGATATCATCGGCGTCGGTATCTGCCTCGTCATCGGTTGAATCTTCTTCAAGACTGAAGAGAGATTTTCCCTTTTTCGGCGAGAAGCTTTCGCAGACGGATCGTCGTCGGTTTTGAGTTCTTTTAAAATAATCCAGAAGTTGTTGAGTCCAATCACCCAGTGTTCGCACGTGTAAGGAAATGTTATCTGAAGGGAAAGGGGAAATGATATATGCATCTATATATTCATAATGAATAGTTTATGTACGGTATGTTCCAACAGGGCCGTTAAAGGATATTATTTCTGTCCGACTGGGCATACCAAACGCATATCCTCGCATTGTCAAGTGACGTTTGCATGAGAGTCCGTGAAGCAGGTTCCCTCCATCTACCCCTCCCACTTTATGTTTTCAGATAGTTTAATAAGAGTAAATACACATCAGATAACCGTCTGAATTGAGAAGCTATAAACATTTAGATATTTTCACGTCAACTCAAGAACAGGAAATGAGTATTGGTACATTCTTTAATCTCATGGTATAAGTACAAGCGAAGGCATGATGACGTTTGCTCAACCGACGAAAAATCTACGCAACACCCATCATAATGTCATTGGTTGAACTCTTTGAATGTCACCGGTACTTCCACCGATATGCTAGAAAGTTAAAGTAATGGCCACTCGTTTTCCTTGTCTGAACTATCTTATTGTCTACTTGATGGTTCCTCAATCTCGGAGGATTATTTTCATGGATACTATATTTTAAGAAACCTTTTAGCACTTTTCAGCATGTTCAATATGTTGGCTAAACTGATAACCTTTAAAACCATGAGCTGCAATCTTACATTACGTCATGCAAGGCTCTTATCAGACGATGACGTCATTACACTTACCGGTATTTTCGGGAGCACTTGAGATAGTGAATGGATGCCACTCGTGACTAGATAACTCAGGTATCTGCATATAAATGTAATCACCAGGCTGGAACTTAAACTTGGAAGGTCTCTCGATAACAAGATGAACTACCTGACCAATCAAAATAAAGAACCCCTTCAGTGTAGGAGCGGAACTTGGAGATGAGGAAGGGGTGGGCGAGGGGCAACGGAGGGGGTAAAGTGTGACGATGGATATTTGAAAGTTAATTAATGAAATGAAGTAGAGCGATCTTTTTTTTAAGTTTTCCTCCATTATAAATAGTACGAAGTACATACATAAATAAAAGCTTCACTGCTGGGGGTGGGGTGGGGTGGGGTGGGGTGGGGTGGAGTGACGAATAAAGTAACAAAATATTTACAAGACGAGCAGGATATCTTTACAATAGGCAACGGAAAAAAAAATGGTTTCAAGGTTGACCATTTTATACCATAAATTTAAAATTTTTCACTTAGTATTGAGCATATTATCAATGATGCATAATTTCTTTAAATGGTAAACTTATTTGTACATTTGATAGCCGTAGCTTCTCTTCAAAGATTTTTTGTTGATATTTGTTTGCTTTTTTATTGGCGAAGAACAAAAATCTTCCTTACCCCATTCGGCAGAATATTTGCTCTTTGTATGAAGGTATCTCCGTAACGATGTCTCTTTACAATTCGACTTGAGATGATTTTCTCAAAGATAAAGAGTAGTCCGGGTATGAGCAGCCACTTCCAGGCATTTCTGCCATGGAACAGTAAGATAAGCAGGAATGGTACGAACAGAAGATGAGTGCTCTTAAATACCTGAAACGATTACGTAATCAAATATCATATGTTTAAGACATTAGTGATTTGAATGAGTCAACTTTAACTATTGTCAATCATTTTGTATCAATATTTTCTTAGTCATTTATGGAACCCACCGACAGTCCAGGGATTACGTATCCCTTACCCTCCCCCCCCCCCTCCCCAACCACCTTGCCTTGACAATGAAATCCACAATAATGTCTCCAAAAATGTGTTACAAAAGGAATGTCAAAAAACTGAAGCAATATTATTATCAATGGAACCGCATATATTAAACATTTCGAATTTGCCAAACCCCTTTTTAGGAAATGTGACTCTCTTGAAGTTGTTCTAGCTATTTTTTATGTTGTCCAAGTAGCAAGGTAATTGCTTTTAGGTTGCCATTTATTGGTGAGTCAACCGTCGAGTCTGTTAACACCTTGTTTCATGGTGTGAGGAATTCCATGGATCAGACAAGGTTAGAATCGTGAGAAGAGTTGGGAGCTATGTAAGTAATATCATCGAAGTTATTTTGGCCAACGTTACCGTCAAGCCAACAAGACATCCCTTTAATGTGTATGAGCATTCACCCTTCTTGAAGGTAACAATTAAAACTATATATATGATAAATGTAACATTACGTCATTATTTGTCATTACATGTATGTTCACCGTGCTCAATTCTTTTTCATTAGGACTATGTTACTCATCACGCTAGTATGTGTACATGTACCTTATGGTATCTTTGGCGTATGTAGCCACATGACGTCATCGTCATGACCAGAAATATCAGCAGCAATACCCAACCACTCAGAAAGGCGACGGTCTTTGAGAATAAACCATAATTGTCACCCTTGGCAACAAAGCAGAGACTCAAAATGGCGGACGGTGTACAGTTCGATGAACAACTGGTAACTATGGGACAAGAAAGACATATAATTTTAAAACTCTCTTTCAAAAGTGGGTCGTCGGTCTTCTTCTTATAAAACTTTATGACACTCAGGGTAGGATTTACCTTTTTTGGCAGTGTGCCAGGTGTGGACCTCAAATGGTTGTGAGGTACTGTAACCAAGACAAGCGTCGTGTTTAAAATTTAATTCCACATTTTATACATCGAGTGATAAATCAACTTAATAAATACATCATGACAATTTGTGATATTACCCTGCAGGTACATCTGATACCACTCTAACTTTGAGAACAATAATTAGATAGGATTGATAATACTAGTTTCTGTATGGGACTTTTAAATACGTAAAAAACAATAGGGGCCGGGGGGGGGTGGCATGTTTCACAGTAGATAAGAGTGCATTGGATGTGAGAAGACATGTGTGCATAAGGAGTGACGTAAGTTCATACCAACATTTACGAGATGAGAGACCGCATGCGCCAGGGCAAAGAACCCGATGAGCCAGGCCACAGCTTTGTGTAAGAAGACCATGTGATCCAGTGGCAGGTATTTGGAGAACCGTGACGTGCGCAGGTGTGTGGCAGAATGACGTAACATAAATATAAGGATCAAACTACTGTTGACATTAAGTGCCATACCACATCCTCTCGCTGAAGGGGAAAAACAAAGGAAGAACGTCATTGCTTCAGTAAACGAGGATTGGTTTCTATTTATTGAAATAATTTAATTCTGGCTTTTTCAAATAATTTGTAACTTGGATGGTAGGCTACACGACATACCGGCAAGCCTTTTTTTCCTGTCATATTTATTGTATTACTGGTCATTCAGACTCCGAGTGAAGAAGATCCTGCAATAGGATCGAAAATTCAGGCCCACTTACTTTTAGGGATGCACCGGATATCCGGTCCGGCCGGACTATCCGGCCGGATAGTGAGCAATTACCCGGTTCCGGTTCCGGCCGGATATTTTTCAAAATCCGGCCGGATCTTTTTCAAAATCTGAATTATTCCTTAAATTGGTGTTGGTATTAACTTAAATCAATGTAAAATATTTCCAAAAATTAATAAAAACATTCAAAGTAAGGAAAAATTAGGTTTAACATGTTTAATTTAATTTTCTCAATGGTCTGACCCACTGTTTCTAAAGATCAACCAAAATAATACAACTACTGTAATAATATGAAGCTATATATAACAAATACAGTTTGCAGTGAAATCATTTCTTGCAGCCTTCATCAGTTTAATATTGTGCAGTTAAAATAGACCATTCATATACTTATCAGTCAAAATACTGTTCCATTGAATCGTTACTTTCCCATTATTGTTGGCATTCATGTTTTCTCTGAATATTTATGTGTGAAACAATCTCTTATATGGTTAAATACGTCTGAATTTTTTAAAATTCCACAAAAAACCACCTTCTTTATAATATGCGTATACCTCACCTAAGATTTGCTCCTTGTTTCATACTTCTACTTCTTATTAATGATTTTCTTTTGTGTAATGAAAAAATCCGGTTCCGGCCGGATTTTATCCGGCCGGATTTCATGTATAATCCGGCAAAATCCGGTTCCGGCCGGATCCAAAAATTTGGATCCGGTGCATCCCTACTTACTTTTACACATTCTCTTACACAGGCTCTTTAGTGGATAAGCAGTTTGCTAACAGTTTTGTTTTATTTTGATATGTATTGTAACTCACAAAAGGAGTGACATTTGTCTTAAGTTCAATCCGTTTCATGCGTACAAATGTTTTGTTTTCTGATTCTGAGATTTACTTTGGTGATATAGGAGAGAATCTCAAACAGAGGTTGTAAACATTACTTCTTTCACTTAAAACAAGGAAAGCCAGCGATCGTTAAGTCAAACAGTATTGTTGGGAATTGGAAGAATAAAAACAAAACACTTACAAAACACAGATTAGTTTAGAACGTGACATTCTTTCCTGTTGATAGCCAGATAAATTAAATAAGTGAAAGTTTAATTTCGTCCTCCTCTACTGTCACTATTTAATCATTCTTTTATAATAATATAAATATATTCCGTTGATTTTGACTAAGATCGCCTCAGCTGGGGTTCTTGTTTTAATTTGATAAATTCGTGGTAAAATAGTATAATTTACTACGCCACTACTAAATTTCAATCTCAAAAGGAGAAGTTAGAACAACTCATACAAATATCCGCAATGCCTTCCTTTTTTCTCTATTTCTTGGTTCAGATACTTTCTTCAGTAAGGAAAACAAAACACGTTAATAATGATGGTATGATTTCGACATTTCTAACATTGTATACACATATCAAAACATTACATGCGTCATACACGCATGTGCACAATACACGATATAGGTTATCATGTTACCGCGTGACCTTCGCTATCTCGATGACAATGCTGTTCGAAAATGATGGTATGGGAGAAGAAAAGGTCGAAAATTATCAGCTTAAAAATTTTGGCTGACTGAAATATTCTACAAGATTTCCAATGTAGAGGTTCTCCAAATTATTTACAAACACATAAGAGTGTTAAGTAGACAATTTTGTATGAGATAAATCACCTATTACAAATCTATCAATGCTGTTTGTGTTTCTTAATATATGGAGTGACGTAAGGTTTTCAGGAATCGATGCAACGGTGCAACTTGTTGAAGAAAAAAAGGAAATGTAAGGGTTGAGGAATACAAAATATTTCCAGCTCATTCGTTTCTCGTGTTTGTTAGTGGGGGTGGTCTAGGAGATTTGGGAAGTCTAATGGTACATCCCATCCCCACTTCCATTCCCACCTCGCCCCACTTCACAACTTCGGAAATCAGGCAGAGGTGCAAATTTGGAGCAATATATATATATAAATATATATATATATATATAAATATATACATATATATACATATATTTATATACATATATTTACATGCAAACTTTGGACCCCGTTGATTTTTTTCTGTTTACTTACCAACGGCCACAAGTTGTCCATTTTCGATATATTTCCAGGCGTTCCAAAGAAAAGCCAACAAAGAAACAAGGATGATTAACAACACACTGTAAATTTGTCGTTGGTTGTGAAGTACATATGCTATTGTACAATAACGTCTGGGACATGAAGGGGTCAGCCTCGAGATGAGTGAACGCCTTCTTTTTGGTGAGCCACCTCCTGCTCTAAAATGGCTGAAAATATAAGAGAATGAACTGTCCTTACGAGTCAGCGACATTTTGCATCCAATAGATACACCGTGTATAGTCAAGACGCAGAAATCCACCTTAACGATGACATTGGTAACTCAAGAAAATATGCACATAACGCGAATAAAATGCAAGAATGATAACTAACCGAACAAGCAATTTGATGTTAAATCCATGCAGTCAAGTTAGTCTTAGGTTCTTGCTAATTACTTGCTAAAGAACGTTTCGGAGTTGTCAAAGAAATATTCGTGTTTCTTCTTCGTTATCTTCTCTTTAACACTACGTGTTTCTCAGGTCGAGCAAATTAACTCTTCTATATCATTGGAGCAAAATTCAAATTGCTACATTTTTTTTTCTGATTCAGAAACACAGAAAAATTCGCGGGAGGTTTATTTAAGCAAACTTCACAAACAAACAAACAAGGTGTTGTTGATTTTATTTGTCTGAAGCTAGGAAATATTGGAGTGAAATGGATGATATTTTGACATGTGACGTATCACTGGCAACTAACCGTAATCCAAGATATTGTTACTGGTACGAATGCATAGTTTTATGAGTCAATGGAGATGTTAGTTGGATACCAAGGGTGTGAGATTTGATAGCATATATGTGCTCGCTCGCTACCGTCGGTAACGTTATATGTACTATGTAGGTTAACTAGATTGCAGAACACTTTAATCATGTTCCACGTCGGTTTATGCAAAGCTCTCTTGTTATCTATTTTACGATAGACTGAGTGCTAAACTATACTCATAAGCTAAAAACCACAACATTGATCGTTTCGTGATGAACCTCGGGTACAACATGCACGTGGTGTCAAAGGTCATCATCTTAATATGTTCGAATGTACAACGTAGTGGTCATGCATATACACTCATGCATATACAATCTTATTCTACGTACATGTTAATAAAACCCTCAAATTATTTTCCTTCCCTGCGAAATTGAGCTGTGCAATTAAACAATCTCTATTTTCTGGGAATAATACAAAGGACCGGAAGTAGCCTACAGAAGAAAGCACTGACGAAAACGTTTAGCTATTTAAGCACGCTGGAAGTTACCGATTTATATGTTTATGTATTTAAGTTATACATCCGGTTTGATGTATTGTTGATGGAAAATATTGAAAGTTACAGACACATAAATATAAAATAAATAACGATTGTGTTTATGATTTAGGTTTATATATTGCTACTTTGTATGCATAATGATAGCATAAGAGCAGTACTTCCGGTAATGGACTGAGTCTACAACTCTATTTACCGCGGGTTACCATTTGTAATAGTCGTCATATTGTTGCTCACAAAACATGCTAGGGTCAATTGATGGTCACACAAGCAATAAACAGACATACTCAATTCAATGTTGTTGTTTAATTCGACACAGTTCGATGTCTAGCTGGAACAAGCTCAAGAATGGACCTTTGAAAGGTCTGAGAAAAAAATCATGCTAAATATGAAAGTAACACTGGTGACTATAGAAAACTATAGCTATAGACATGTACAGGGGAACTCCCTTGGTAATAGTAAGACTTGCTCAAATGTACCAATAAATAGGTAATAAAATAACGAACTGTTTTATTTCCGTTATTGATTCATCATCTTCCGTGAAAGGTCATTATGTTCTAGGGTAATGATATATAGTAAATTTTGTGAATTACGTGGAAGACTTACAAACCATTTGATTCTGTTTGAAATGATTTATTACTTCAGTAAATAAACAACTTTTCAAAACCTTTATTTATAGAAGTTAAGAATGTAGAGCAGAGGTCTATACTGCCTTCATTTGGACACAATTCGTCTATACTAAGACCTGACTTTATATTATGAAATATAAATAACAAAGTATGGCATTTTCCTGTTAATATTATATAGAGATATGCCTTCATAGTGTAAAACCAACTGCAAACCAGATAATTCAGTGTTATTCTGACTTAAGCTTTTCTCTGCTGCAATGTATTGAAATGGGCAGTATATTAGCTAGATCCATATCCTGTGGCGTCACAATGAGCAGCATGACCCCGGTACAGCAATAGAAATGGACCCCATGAAGAGAGCATATTCACCCAAGCCCAAACTTGTTTTGATCAACATTTTGTTTATATATTTGGCACCCCAAGACACCCCGGATATGGCACTATCAAGCCCAAAAGAATACATAAGGTCCATTTGGTTGGCTGACTGCACCTGTAATATAAATACTAAACACAGTGGATGCAGTGGCGGAGCGTCCATACAGTCAGGGGTGCGGATGCCCCCCCCCCCCCGACGGACTCAAATGGACTGATGGCGCCCTTTTCAGCTCTTTACCACTTTTTACTTATTCGCGATTTTCGACTTTTTTTATTGCGCTATCATCTACCTATTGACATTTGTCATATTTTGTTGGCGATGACACCTATTTATTCTTCGTTTATTTGCAAATCAGCAAGGCCAGGAAAGGGTCATTTCCGGCGATCTAGGAAGTATCTTTACTCAAAAAATTATGTATGCTCCGCGCCA
The DNA here is from genome assembly GCA_000934455.1 of Apostichopus parvimensis. Classification (NCBI taxonomy): domain Eukaryota; kingdom Metazoa; phylum Echinodermata; class Holothuroidea; order Aspidochirotida; family Stichopodidae; genus Apostichopus; species Apostichopus parvimensis. The sequence goes on from KN884036.1 coordinate 112,265, forward strand.
ACCTGTGGTGGCGCTCCGCTTAGATAGTGTCGAAAGCACCCCTACAGACCATTCTCGACACCCCTGACCAATACCCCTAGCCCCGCCACTGAGTGGATGGGTATTATTATTTCGGTACTTCCCCCCCCCCAACACGAAGCCCTGCCCACGGGCGACCGTACCGTCCTAACCGCCCAATTGTTACGCCACTGCCCTTGCCTCAAGTTAGAACATGAGGCAAGGACTACTTAAAACCCCATTAGTTACGGACGTTCCTAGTACGATCGCGGTCATTTCATTGTGGTCTCTTAATAACAATATGTACCTTTTGTGTCATGAGTCCACTAGTTTCAAATTTATGATATCGTTTATTCATTGGGTTTGTTCCATCCTCGAGGTGGCCGAAGGGAAGAGAAGAGGGCGGTAGTCTTAATTTCAGCTTATGTTTACAGGTAGGACTATAACCAAAACAAGAAGTAAAAACTGATCAATTCGAGGAGATCATTAACTCATGCTTTCCTTCCGATACAGTGATCTAATATTCTTCTTGACATTGGAATTGGAATTTTGTATTTATGAAAGGACAACCATCTTTGATTAACGTTTAGCTTTCCAGTCGGCCTCCCAGGTTAGTATCATGGTATGGGTCCTTTATTTTAGATCTTACCATTCAAAATGATCAAGTACGTCTTGATTGGTTGCCAAACAATCGAATAACTCTTGAATAGTAATCACCCTGTCCTCTGATTGGCCAACTATTGTCGAAAAGATGATATTGGTCGTGGCACCAGCTATATCGCTGTCGCAATATGGCGTTCCTTGAGAAGACATCCATATTAGAAGAGCTCTTTGAAAGGTATCTTCGTCTAATAATCCAGTACCTAGAAAGAAAATCATTAGTTTACTGATAGGAAATCCCGTAAGAGGGCTAAATGTAATACAGTAGTCAAGGGAGGATGCGATGGACGGGGATTTCAGCTAATTGAAACGAACAGTTATGAAGTACGGTATCAAATGTGGGATACATGCTCCTAATTGAAAATCCTTGTGACTATTTTCATACACTTGTAATATTCTAGGTGGCTCAAGTATCAGTCAGAAGAAATATACTTCAGAACTTCCTCGAAACACGTTATTTGAAACCAAATCTCAAAGGCCATATTTGTGAAAATATTCTGGATTTATTCATATATATAGAAGAAATGCAAATCAATTATATGGAATTACTAAAGAAGTATTCTATAAATAATTCTCATATTTAGGCCAGTTGATATCTGGACTGTGAACATAACGGATACGAAGCTGCGTATAAGTACAGTAATATTGTTCTGTAAGATTATTCAGTATGAATATGATATTCAATGATTAATATCTTACAAATGAAAGACAGAGCAGCGATAGGCCTTAATCCATTTAACTTAAGCAAAGAATTTGTACCCGAGACGCGATACCATTCTGAATACAATGATTTGTTCTTTCACAGATATAATCAGAGCAATATTTCCGATGTCGAAATATATTTTATACAATTACATCAAACCTCATTTCCCTGTGGTGGCCTCTTTTTAAGTGTCAGATAACCGCGGCAGCTCGCGTTTCGACTATGTAGTGCGCCATACTAGTATAACGTTCTTATCAAGTAATGATTGAAACCCATATAATTGGCATGACAACTTACATACACCGTCATAAACAACCTATATTGACCTCCTGCTATACCCTTTCTTCCTTCAAAACCAAATCCACATTCGACAATGTTCATGTTTCCTTTTTTGTCCTGTCAAACTTATTCTTCAAACTTAAACTTAAGACATATTTCTAAATTATTTATCGGTATTGATATTGGTTTGGTTTGCGAGAATGTAGTGGGGACAGCAAGGTGAAGGTGTGCTATAAATTTTAAATACTGTAACAATACACATGGTTGCGTGTCATTATTATGAATGCAATGTTACCAATTCTACTGCATGTCACACCAGTTATGTTAACTCCGAAGACTTAATGGTTTGAGTATTTAAAAAACGACGGTAGTAACATGTCTCCTATACATACGCACTCTGCTCTACGGTAGAGTATATAACTGGTGACATTCTTGCACTGCGCTGCACCCCAAATAACCCCCCCCCCCCAATAACCCAAGGTCACTACCCCCTTCATATTCTATGTCATAATCACGTGTTCACCATAACGAACTATAGTCTATATACCATATGGAAGTCATCGTTATATGACAAAAATTCAATTAATGTCATGGCATGTAAAGGTAAAGAGTTCCATTGTTTGAATATAATTTATCAACTATATCACTTCTTATGTAGGCGGAACAGAACATAAGGGGGTGGGTCGTTGGTGAGGGGTGGGTTGCGGTGGGGTAGGGGTAGGGGTAGGGCGGGTAGCCTTAGGAGAGAACATCCCTTAACCATGGAGAGCGAAGGTATGAGCCTGGGATTGTTTTGGTATCAAGTTAAAACGAACACGCATTTAACAAACCTAACATTTATAGGATTAAATATTTTCCAAGCCCCGAGCATCCCGAGTGTAAAGGAAGAACCATTTTACAAGCCATATGCATAAATCGGAAAATATTTTACCCGCCCGATGAACAAACATTTTACAACCAAGAGAGTAAGAAAGTTCAATTATTCTGTGTAATAGGAGAAAATATCACTTGCCTCCGCTGTCCAATATTTCCAAAATGAATCTAATCTTCTGTAGATTTGGTTTTGACAAGTAAACACGAAATTTAATGAATAAAACCTGCAGAGGTATAGAACTGCCCTCCGATGCATC
>KN884036.1:149235-171350 GCA_000934455.1 Apostichopus parvimensis
AAATATTCCACACTGCTGTGTAGTTGAAAACCCCCCCGGCCCCACTGATATACATTCAAGAAATATGAAAGTTAATGCCTTTTTGGTCCTGATGTGCACTTTATATGTAAGTTTGTTGCCCTCCCAAAACTGTTTGCTCCCCCTAAAATCACGCCACCCCTTCCCTAACCCTCTTTGAATTTCTGGTGCCGCCACCGCATACACAGGCAAACTTTTGGAGCTCATCATATGCAACCATACGCTATCCCAAGAAAACTTCGCTACTTTGAATAAAGTTTAATACTGTTTAAGTTACTATCTCACCTATGTTCCTTGTTGCACCACAACACAACACAAACAATGCCATAATTAGTGCCAGATATGTATACCTAAGAGCAAGAAAACAACGTTAGCGTGACATATGCAGAAAGGTATGAAGGTTTTCATTGCCTTTTGAAAACAGCAAACTGGGCTGCAAATGGATACATTCACAAACCACTCCATCATCACCAGTCTGTTTAAATTAAAGCTACTCCAAGTTACAATTATTTATATTGCGAAGCATTCCTTGATGGATCATTTAAATCGTTTGTTTCATTCATGGATGACTTTTCATTAAATTACTGTTCCTGGTTTCTGCAAGTAAGTTACATAGCGTGAATACCAACTGTTATAGATTTTATTGCAATATTGTTTCCCAAAATATTACATTTTTTTTTTTATTTAAAGTTTACGTTTTATTTATCACACACTGATGACAACGTCTATATTTAGCAACGACACATTCCCTCTGCTTTCGCACATGATAAACTTTCGTCACAATTTTACAAAATATAATAAACTATACAAACCGTCTATATGAATCGAGCTTATTTTCCATTACAATTGATGTAGAAACGATTGCTAATTTCACAAAATGAGATCACTTATTACGATAATCATAACAAAAGAAATGATCGTGTACCAAGAAGACGTCATCTGAGGTAGTGGTCCTTTCTGAAAGGGAAAAAATATTGGCGCTGGTATTATGTTGATTTTTCTTGTGTTTGACGCATTAATGAAAAACGATATACCCTGTCTGGATCTCGATGATAAATAACTGTAAATCCATACGTGAATCTACTCTTCACTTGTAAATAATAAAACTGTAATTTGTAATGGATAAATGCTCCATGCATACCCGATATGCAGATAATACACTATGAATTACTGCAAGCATTTCTAATAAATACTGGACGGTGTTTTACCCCTTGCAGAAACGCAGGAGATTAGTTATGATTGAGTTAAAGTGATATTGCTGAGGACAGGGGAGGGGGGGGTAGCAGGACCACGGTGGAGGTCCATGGGAGAAGCTACAGTACACTGAATCATGTTTAGATCATTGTTATCATTTCTCGTAGCGATCCTCCACTCCTCTTACTCCTCGGTTCGGTATAAATATGCATAATATCAAATTGAACATATATCACCATGTACCTGCTATCTACCAACATATTAATACCAAGTTTAAATAAATTCTGACTTTTGGTTGTGGATCGTTATTAGCATTTGAAGTTTTTTACGTTTGACCCCGTGACCTCATTATTATTCATGAGATGAGCACCAAAATCAATAGGATTCTTTTACTCAGTATGGCGCATTTATGTACCAAGTATATAATGGCGGGCCATCAGTCTCAAATCGTGGGGAATCGACTTATACCGATTAAAATCGACATATACCAATTTCCTTCGAATTATACCAGTTTCCAGCAGCTTAAATTGACTTCTACCGATTTAAATCGACATATACCAGCTTAATTCTACATATCATCGATTTTAATCGACATATACCAGTTTAATTCGACATATCATCGATTTAAATCGACATATATCGACATAGTTGATTTGTAATAAATAATGCATAGTTTTGATATTTCATCTGATTTAATTTTGCTCTTTAGCTACGCAATATATTTTATTGGGCTAAGAAGTCCTGCTAGTCAACAGCACACAAACTAGAGGACATAGTTGTTGTTTTCCTTCATCACCGGCTATGGTAGACTATACTTTCAACTTTGAACACAATTGAGGGTTTGTGTAGTTTGTACTTTTCAATAATTGTATGTTACTGTTATAAACAGTTATATTTAGTGGTATTAAGTGAAACGTAACAAGCAGAAAGGGATATTTCTAAGCGGTCCAACTCTCGCGAAGGCTCGCAGCTTTAACGGGGCTTTTGCATCGGAAAACAATGCACAGGTGCCAACGAGGACGACTTCCAGAAAACACGTCTTAGGATGACATGAGAGTTCATATCAATCTGGCTCAAGTGTGATAAAGGAAACGTACCAAAAAGCAACAGAACAACATCTTATTCTTATATGTTAGCAATGAAATGTATAAAGTATTATAACCGCCATTGATAAAATGTGAAGGTTAAGAGATCTATATTAATGGCAAAACTTAATATTTTTGAAAACTTATTTCCCTGCCACTGTGTACAAATTAAGAGAAAAAGTAATTTCGTATTACCTGAACGAGAAGTAGCAAACAAATCTGTGAACGAAAAAAGAAAGCAAACAATATGACAGTTATACAGGGTTAAAATTTCTCTGATGTTGATGTACAAAAAATTCTTTATAGAGTGACTTAGTCATCATAATCATAAAGTGTTTCCTGGTACCCCTATCAAATGAACATTGAGGGTATGCAGGTTTTGAGCTACACACGATGTGGGAAGTACTGTGTTGGTTACGAAATGTACGTAACTTTATTATGTATTCGGCGCTATACACTGAATGGTTTTCTCCAATAGAGGGCGTTTTGTTAATTAGTTTGACGTAGTCTAATCTGTGATACTATGATGGTACAAAGAATGACAATTTAAGAACAACATGACGATATGTATACCGTCTATCATAACAACATCGTTGTAGTTGAAAGATTAGGTCGAGCATTGTCTCATAGACTTTGAGTTTACAGGTATACTTGTGAGTACGTTTTGGTGACAGAGGAGGGAGACCACATGAGTTTGCCAAAAGGCAATGAAAAGTATAAAAAGATGAAAATGTGATGTTGACGAAATCTATATTAAGGACATGACTAAATCTTATTCTGTTCCCCCTCCAAATCCCCTTGTCTCCCCCCCCCCCCTAACCACTCCTCTTCTTACAGCTCTCTTCCACCCCTTTTTTCTCCACACCTTTCTGTCTTTGTCTTTCTCTAGTTTATTCCCTACCCCTTCCCTTAATCATCTCTTTGTCCCTCCACTGTTTATCTCCTACTTCTCCTCTTCCCCTGTTGCTTTCTTCTCTCCATCCCTTGTCTACTAAACCCCTTTCATCGATCTCTTTGTGTTCACCATGCTCATTAACCTGTCTGTATTCTGTGCGTGTTTTTGTCCCTTCTGTTAGTGTTACTTGTCATTCAGCCTCTGAAGAAGATCCTGCTAGGATCGAAACGTCAGCCAACTTACTTTTACACATTCTATTACACAGGCTCTCTAGTGGATAAGCAGTTTGCTAACAGCTTTATTTTATTTTGAAATCTATATTAATAGGAAAACTGAATATTTTTGGCAAACTTAGTGCATTGCCACTGTGTACATATCTAGAGACAAATTAATATAAATAATTAAAATTAAAATAGATAGTTGTACACATGATACGAGAATACATCCATGTTTGCCATATGTCGAAGACTCTTTGGATATCATAAAACATCAGATTCAGTTTTCATGATTTCCACCTCTCTGATTTCTTATAACCGCTATTGATAAAATGTGAAGGTGACGAGATCTATATTTATAGCAAAACTAAATATTTTTGAAAACTTATTTCCCTGCCACTGTGTACATATTAAGAGAAAAAGTAATTTCGACATTACCTGAACGAGAAGTAGCAAACAAATCTGTGAACGAAAAAAAGAAAGCAAACAATTTGACAGTTATACAAGGTTATAATTTCTCTGATGTTGATGTACAGAAAATTCTTTAAAGAGTGACTTAGTCTAGAAAGTCATAATTAAAAGTGTTGCCGGTACCTCTATCAGATGAACATTGGGGGTATACAGGTTTAGAGCTACAGACGATGTGGGAAGTACTGTGTTGGTTACAAAATGTACGAAACTTTATTGTGTATTCACCGCTCTTCACTGAATGTTTTTTTCCAAATTAATTAGTTTGGACATAGTCTAATCTGCGATACCATGATGGTTCAAAGAATAGACAATATGAGAACAACATGACGATATGTAAATGAGGTTGCAGGTCGAAGATTTACAGATTTTTACAAACACAGAAAACATTCTGTGAAAATTTAAAAGAATAACAAATTTGGACCTAGTCTATTCCTTAAAATAACAGTAACTCATTTTTTAAACATTAATATCTTTACTATAGTGTACTAAAAGTGACTTGGCTTAACGTTTTTAGTTTTAAATAGTATAACGATTTAATCTATCAGAATTTGTTTGCTGTATGGGATTTTGATATTTTTCTGTTAATGAAATAAAAAATTTAAAAAATAGATTGCATCAAAACATGATAACATATATGCATCTCATTATTAAATAGTAATATGTCACTCTTATCTGTTCTCAGAAAATACATTTATAACTATATTGTACTCGTAATTCACCGTCAGTTTTTATTCACACTCAGTAATGATGTATTCCTGCTCGGTGTCTAGCCATATGATGTCTTAAATATAAATGACTAAACGAGCAAACCGTCTGTTCATTATTGATAAAGGCCACAAATAGCAATTGGAAATTAAATCAATACGTACCTTCCAAAGAGTTTTTCTTTTGGTAAACAGCATTGATCATATTTACCTATTTCGTTTTGTTCTGCCATTTACAGATGCTATGCGTATTATAAATACGTTACTCTCAATGTTGTATATGTATCTCTATCATAACAACATTGTTGTAGTAGAAAGATTAAGTCGAGATTGTCTTATAGACTTTAAGTTTACAGGTATAGTTGTGAGTATGTTTTGGGTCACAGACCAGGGAGAGCACGTGAGTTGGCCAAAGGCAATGAAAGGTATAAAATTTAGGCGAAATGTATTCGATAGGTGTACACATTCTACTTCCATGTTTGCCATATGTCGAAGACATTTTGATATTAACAAATATCAGATTTCAGTTTTGAAGATTTCCACCTCTCTGATTTCTTATAACCGCCATTGATAAAAATAAATGTGAAGGTGACGAGATCTATATTAATGGGAAAACTGAATATTATTGCAAACATAGTTCTCTGCCACTGTGTACATATTCAGAGATACAACAATTTCGGCATTACCTTAACATACTTGGTTGCAGACTGAGAACAAAAACATCTCTCTGATTTCGGTTTTACCCGAGGGAGATGTTCCATATCATGCTGTGATCGAAAAGAGAAAACAAACAATATGACAATTGTTAATGGTATAGTTTCTTTGATGTTGATGTACAGAAAATAATAGATAGGAGTGACTTTGTTTAGAATTAGAAAATCATGATCATAAAGTGTGCTGATAACTCTATCAAATGAACATTTGGAGTGTAGAGAGTTTGAGCTACAGACAATGTGGGAAGTTCTGTGCGTTGGGTACAATATATATGTAACTTTATTGTGTTTTCGGCGCTCTACACTGAACGGTTTTCTCCAATAGAGGGCGATTTGTCAATTAATTTGACATAGCCCTATCTGCGATACTATGATGGTACAATGGATTGATAATTTGAGAATAACATGGCGATATGTATATGAGGTTGCAGGTCGAAGATTACCAGATTTTCACAAACACAACAGCAAAAATTGGGTGAAAATTTAAAACAATAACAAATTTTGACCTAGTTTTGCAGATAAATTAGTATGATTGATTTTTTTAAGCATAAATATATATGCTGTAGTGTACTAGAAATGCCCTAGCTTAACATTTTTTGTAGATAGTATAACGATTTAATTTATCAGAATTTGTTTGCTGAAGGCGATTTTGGTGTTTTGGGGAATGACATAGAAACAAAAAAAAATATGTTGCATCAAAACATGACAACATATATGCACCTCATTAGTAAATAGTGATATTTGCGAGACCATAAAGAGGATTCCTACATCAATTCTGGAAATAAGTTTGAAAGATTGGTCATTGATCAATTATACATATAAGAACAGAAGACATTACGAATTTCGTGAGTGTTTGTTTAAAGATAAATCATTCCTTTCTTCCATTCAGTTTAACATGAGAACGTACAATGGATAGAAAATATGCGATACCATTTTGACATTTAGTTACTTCAAATACTTTACATCTTGAGAATTTGTCAGATATTATTTATTCCCCAAAACACGGATTGAAACTTTCAAGAAATGTTCTCTTTTATTTGTACCATATATAATAGTTCAAACTAAAACTATTTCAATCCGCACCCTATGTCACTCTTATCTGTTCACAGATAATTAATTGATAACTACTGTACTCGTGTTTCACCGTGAAATTTTAATCACACACAGTAATGCTTTATTCCTGCTCGATATCTAGTCATATGGAGCCTCAAACATAAATGAGTAGACGAGCAAACCGCCTGTTCCTTATTGAAAAAGGCCATAAATAGCATTTGCAAATTAAATCAATACGTATTATTTAAAGAGTTTTTTTTATGTAAGCAGCAATTAACACATCTACCTATTTTGTTTTGTTCCGTCATTACATATGCTATGCGTTTTGGAAATACGTTACTCTCCATTATGTATTATGTATCTCTATCAAAGCAACATTTTTAAAGTCCTCAGTTTGAGTCGAGCATTGTCTTATCGACTTAGAGATTACAAGTATAGTTGAGAGTATGTTTGGTCACAGACCAGGGAGATCACATGATTTGACCATAGGCAATGAGAGGTATGACGTGTAGGCGAAATGTATTAGATAGTTGTACACATTCTACGAGAATACATCCATGTTTGCCATATGTAGAAGACTCTTTGGATATTATCTAACATCAGATTTCAGTTTCCGTGATTCCACCTCTCTGATTTCTTTTAACCGTCATTGATAAAGTGTGAAGGTGACAAGATCTATTTTAATAGCAAAACTTAATATTTTTTGGCAACTTAGTTCCCTGCCACTGTGTACATATTAAGAGGGAGACAATATCGACATTACCTGAACGGAATCATACATGGTTGCACACTGTGAACGAAGAGAGAAAACAAACAATATGACAGTTATACATGGTCGTAGTTTCTCTGCTTTGATGGACCCAATATTCTTGATAGGAGTGAGTTTTGTCTAGAATATCATGATGATAATTGTGTTGCTGGTACCTGTATCAAATAAACATTGGGAGAATAGAGAGTTTGAGCAACAAACGATGTGGGAAGTACTAAGCGGTGGTTACAACATGTGACTTAATTGTGTAATTCAATACCAGAGAGCGATTTGTTAATTACTTTGACATAGTCTTATCTGCGATACTATGATGGTGCAATGGATACAATTTTAGAATAACATGACGATATGTATATGAGGTTGTAGTTCGAAGATTTACAGATTTCCACAAACACAGCATAATTTGGGTGGAAATGTTTTAAAAACTACACATTTTTGACCTAATTTTGCAATTAAGTTAGAATGATTCAAATTTGTCAATATAATATTTGTACTTTAGTATGCTAAACATGCCCTGGCTCAACTGTTTTTATAGATAGTATTACGATTTACTTAATCAGATTTTGTTTGCTGTATGCGATTTTGGTCTTACTGGGAATGAAATCGAAAATAAACAAAACCATGTTGCATCAAAATATAACAACATAAATGCATGTCATTATTAAATCGTGATATGTTCGAGACCAAAAAAAGGATAACCACACCAATTCTGGAAATAAGTTTGAAAGATTGGTCATTAGTCAATTATTCATATAAAAGAAAGAAGACATTTTTAATTTTGTGAGTGTTTGTCTGAACAAAACTTCATTCGTTTTTACATCCTGTTTAACATGAAAGCACACTCAGTGAAGCTATATTCAAGTGATTTTTTTGTCCAAGAATTTAGTGAAAACCAGTAAAGATAAGAAATTTTCAGTTCTTAATTTGTAGCACTGTCTTGTATGCTTCAACCATTTATTATACTGGTAAGAATTGTACAGTATAGAGATTTTATTCCAAAATGTTTCAGTATCCAGAAAGAACAGTCTTACTATGTGAAATATAGGGACATAGATGTATGGATAAAAGGACATTTTCTCTTACAAACTTTGAACTAGCAAATCAGCTCTTTCACCAACCATCCCTTTAATATATTTTTTATGAATGAGAGCTCTACAAGACATTGTTATACACTGTGAAACATGTTCACAACTTACTACCAAAGTGAAAGTCATCTAGTATGCATGACAGAGAAAGTGGTCAAGTTTGAGAAAATTTGAGATAACCTGTTGTACCCAATGAAGCTCAGTGGGTGAAAGCTGATAAGGGCCCGCATGAGTGTGTTTAAAGCAAGACTAGCATCTCTTTGTAGCAAATTTCATTTCCTGGATTACTGCATGTTTTGTTGATTGTACTTTAAATTTTGAAGTTATGGTGTTTAAAAGGTTTTCATAATTTGACACCTGTTGAATTCATTTGACATCTGTTAATTTCAATAGGGTTCTTGCACTCAGCAAGCATACACTATGTAAAAAGGTCAAGAAAGATGTACTCCTTGAGTTATCCTGTTTACAAGATGTTCAGACTCTGACCTCTGTTGACCCCACATGACCACTGAACATCACAGGAAACAATAGGGTTATTGTACACAATAAGCAATATAGTATGATGTAAATCCACCTTGAGGATTATGAGTTAAGTTGTTTACAAATAAGTGTCACATCCAACACGCGCATTATCACACACTTTCTGTCACATTTCTGACGTGGGGTGAAGTGCATTATCTCATCTCCCTACACATTGCATGTAGGGAGATTAGATAAAATTCATAGAAAAGATGGGAATCTTAGGTAAACCGCGTGGAAAACATCGAATTTAAATCTTATTTTGTTATCATTGATCTCACAGTTTATCCTTCCACGATGTGTGTAATTAAGTTAAAGAATGTCGACCAGCCGTTGTCCTTTAATATCATATGTAGTTTTAATACATCTCGGCAACTACAGGTTAAAAATATTATTCAACTTTTTCTGTTAAGTATGAAAAGAATCACTTCAGAAGGAGAGGGGGTGGGGCTTAATGTTGGGTTGAAAAGACCCGCAACTGAATTGTCAATCACCTGATTAATCGTCCTGAGGGATAAATGAGTTTCAGGTATCTATTGAAGGGATTTTAGAGGTGTAACGAAACCGTTGTATTTCCATTTAAATAACATATCCCCTACTTGTACTAGCACTATACTGTAGTAGAATAAGTCGTACAATCTCTCGCAGTATAGTCGCAATGCATGTCTCGACCAACAAACGTAGTGTCTCTAATTAATGAGCTATTAGCTTGCCATAGACGTCAGCTGTGATTGCAGAGAGATAAATGTCGAAGTTCACATTACTAATACAGATGGATCTGTATGACGATTTGTTCAGCATGTAATACAAGATACGTTATTGATAGTTTGATTTGAGTATCGTTCAGTTTGTATTTTTGATAGTTAAGATCGGTAATAAATAGTTTGTTTTTAAGTTTTACCTGGCTATAGGCCATAATCTTTCGGAGTCCAATATTTACACACATATAGGTCTAGGCCTATACATGCATATACAGCATTTGCACTTTTATGTCTTACATCAACATTCATCTTTTGCTTATACTTCTAAATTCGTATTATGTACATTTACTTACTCTGTTGTATTAATGTTTACTCGTTTTGAGGAGATATAGAGAAAAAGGTAAACTACAAGTCGCAGATATCTTCTTGCGATACTTTGCGACTCTTGTAACAGTTTGAGACGCTTTGCGTCGCTTTGATAAAGTGGATATTTAGCATACACAGTCAGTTTCATTGCGCAATCGGGAATATCCCTGTAAGCGTTTTGCACTAACTATATACACATATGAAAGAACAAAGAATGAATCAGGAACTAGCTTGGTTGTTGTGAGGGTAAACACGACTAGTGATCAAGTTTCCTTTGTGACGTTTTGCGAGGGCAGTTTATACACTCGAACGAAAATTTAGCTTCGACGCTACACTGCATATGTATGTAAATAAGGTCAATATAACCAATATTGATAACATGCAGAAATGTAATGCAAGTAGGATACGACTATAGTTGTTGCGCGGAAGAAAGGACAAACAGATCACGTACAGTCGCTACTTTGCAACGTTTTGCGAGGTGTTATACTTTTTGTTTATTGTGTCCTGCAACGATAACTTTACTGTACTAATAAAATAAGCAGTGAAGGCTTGTTATAACTCAATTACATTGAAGAATTGTGTTTTCCTGTGGGGATAATCATGTATATTGAAAGCTTTGTAGCATAAATATAAAGTCGTGATAGCAAATCATCATATAAAGACAATAACATTTCTTATTCTTGTTCTCATTTATAGAATATTTTGAGTACATAGAGACAACAGGCTGAGGATGCAGCTTAATCTTAAGTAATTAAAATATTCCTTCGCATGGGAAGAGGAGGAGGAGGAGGTGGTGAGATTTAGAGCAACGACCTTATCATATTCTCTGTAAGGAATGTGTAACAGTTGGGGAAGATTTAGATCGCAGCGACCAGTGGAGAGTTTTGTAAAATATCTTGCAGATTGTTCATAATTACTTAATTATCTTCCTACGAAATATTACAATTAAAAGAAGAGTTATATAAAATATATGTATAAGCCATTATAAGCGTGTTATTATTTTTTCTTGATCTCGGATTGTAAGTTAACTATTATATTAAAAGAAATACCAAGCAGCAACCATAAGAAGCAAAACAAGAAATGAAAGTGCTACATCTCAAGCAGCATTATGTTTTACCTTATAACTGAAGAACAATATTACCCACTAGTTAAAGCCTCAATACGTGTTTGCTGATGAATTTCGGAAAACAATCTTCCGACGCAAATTCAATGTTTCATATTCTAAATGCGCTCTGACCAGGTGGGTTTAATAGAGAAAAGCTGTCCCAATCGAAAGAAAGAAATTTATTTTCTGTTGCCCTTATGGTGCGAACGATTTACCGTAAAATCACTGCGACCGTCCATATCAGCATGCTCATGACACACGAATGTAACCTAGATATACTCGTATCGTCCTCTCGTAAGTCTTATGCCTAACGGTAAACAAAATGTTGTTGCGGAGCTTGTAAATTTTGAGTAAAGTTTGTAGAATCTACGGACTCGTTAAAAAATCCTGGCGAATTTTATTCAGCTCAAAATTTTTAACGACAGACAACTTCATAAAAATAATGATTATTAATATGAGAATTGCATAGATCGGTGTTATTTTCACTGAGCTGTTAGCTAAGGGCAGTTAGCTGGAAAGATCGAAGTTAAAATTTGACAAACACACATTGAGACTTTAAGGAAACAAAGTGCTAAACCCAGATGAGAAAGAACCATAAAAATGTTTCAAGTGCTATGTTCCCCCAATTGTTGAGAACAATTGCACTAACTATTGTGAAGTAGTACTAGTCATTTCTTAGAGTGTAGTCTTTATCTGTAGCAACTGACTCGTTAATCTTGCAGACTTCTGCCCTCGATCGGACGGGAAGGGGAAGAATTCTGACGTGTCGCCGAAGTCTTCATTTCAGTCTTCGATTCAAGTCATCGACATTTTATCGACAGGATTTAAGTGATTAGCTCACAACTGTTATTTTAATTGGTTACATTACCAAGTTAGTCCCGTTACTTGAATATGGATTCGACATATGACTCGTTACAACAATTGCAAAACATTGATTTATACGTGGGTAGGGGAGGGGTCTAAAGCCATACGTGGCTCCTATCCATTTATAATTATCTTTACAAAAGATACTCCCGTTTACTTCAGTTTCCCTATCCCGTCTATCATCCATGTTTTCACGTGCCCTCTAATTGGAACCGATAGCCTGATAATAATTATTTTACTAACTGACAATTAAGACAAGAAACCATGCGAAAGCCGCATGCGGAAACTCTTTCACTAAAATGATTACCTAGCATCGTGACGGGAAATAAGTTAATTTCTGGAAATTCTGTATAGTTATGTCATTTATTATTATTTATGCCAGTGAAAACAATTCCTACTACTTTCGTCAGCGATGTAGCGCAGGCAGTAGCCGCCATTTTGTTCTGCAACCTCGATGAATTAATGACATATTTGCAATATGTTTCTCAAAAGGTATATGTCTATTATT
The DNA here is from genome assembly GCA_000934455.1 of Apostichopus parvimensis. Lineage (NCBI taxonomy): Eukaryota > Metazoa > Echinodermata > Holothuroidea > Aspidochirotida > Stichopodidae > Apostichopus > Apostichopus parvimensis. The sequence continues at coordinate 161,501 of KN884036.1, forward strand.
TACCGCCAAAACACATTCTTGTTTTCACAGATTGACTAGACTGTTAATATAGAATAGTAGCTGTTTTCTAGACGATTAATATTGCTTTCATACTTACCAATGATCACCTTTTGAGTCCTTGGTAATGCTGTGTGAAACGCGCTATGCGGAAAGCACAGTGTAACATCCAGAATAATGTCATGTGCATATGAACGAACACAATAATGAACTAGCTTTATTGAATGTGTGAGTCAGAACGACGTATAGAGGTCACTTCGATTGCGACGTATTGCGACGCCAGTTAGTACACTTATTGTTGATCAATGTGCTGAACATTTTAACTTCGACACGACACTGCATGTTGTGTATGGAACACCAAAAGGACCAAACTGATGATGATAATGTGATCTTATATTGTAATAATGTAAATTTATATCATAATATACAACAAACAAACACACATATTATACTAAGTCCACGATAATAAAACAACGAAAACCTGTTTAGAATTTTCATGATTTACCGGCTTCCATACAGTTCGATGCAGTACAACATAAACAAGGAAATCATGACTAAAACCATCACAGTTTAAATACAGTGCAAGGTCAGATATACAATACTGTATCAATATACGGTATAGTATGTTTTTTGTTCAGCTACAAATCGTTCTATGGTACATCAATATACGTATTACGAGTGAAACTTATATTTATAGATATTTATAGGACTGATAAACGTTACGACGCTTTCGGCCCCTTCAACAAATCAGGCACATCGGTTCGATCTCGGTTAACCGGTATAGGCTGACATAAAAGGGACTGAGGAGCCGACGCCATCTTACATAGTTTGGCCTTAAATTAAGAACAATGGTACTTTGCATAAGAGATTAATCTAGATATATTGCCTATATATTATTCGATTTGTGTAGGCTATATGCTGTTATGTTTCTTGGCATTTTTGGTGTGACTGTAAGTAAAACTAATGTCAACATTAATATTATATAGTTTGAAATCCAGTCATTTTAACACCTTCTCTATGAAAGCTTGTCTGTATACATTCCTTCGTAGTCATTACACACACGCGTAATGCCCCCTTCGACCTGTACCAGCCCCTTCTCCTCTGCCTCACATTCCTCTTGTCGCCTCGTTCCCCACTGATCCCAGCTTCCTGGGCAATCTTGCAATTACTACCACGGCCTCAGTTGTTTTCCTTTTTGTTTTTCTTCTTCTTCTTGATTATACCCTGAAGTTTAAAATGTATGTAGTAATTACATTCTTTCCATTCTAACTGAAGGACAATATCAGTGGCGGAGCGTCCATACAGTCAGGGGGCGGATGCCCCCCCCCCCCCTGACGGACTCAAATGGACTGCTGGCGCCCTTTTCAGCTTTTTACCACTTTTTACTTATTCGCGATTATTGACTATTTTTTTTTTATTTTGTTGGTGTAATTTTCTGACAAAATGCTCTAACGGCTCTTTATTAGCAAGGTCCGGAAAGGGTCATTTCCGGCGATCTAGGGAGTATCTCTACTCAAGAAAAAATCCTGTACGCTCCGCGCCAACCTGTGGTGGCGCTACGCTTAGATAGTGTCGAAAGCGCCCCTACAGACCATTCACGCCCCCTCTGACCAATACCCCTAGCTCCGCCACTGGACAATATGCTATGAATTGAATCGCTTGCTTACTCGCGGATACCACCTCTGAAATGTTTCATAGTAAAATTTAGTCATCTTTCATAAACTTTCCACTATTGGTCCATTATTCTCACATGGTTTGGTCTATCGAACAGCTTCGACAAATGTTTACGTATGATATGGTGGCATCAACATTTGGTCGCATATTTTCCAGGTTCAGGGGTCAGTTGAACCAGAAGAAATATTCAGAAACTACGGAGACCTCGATCTCTGTCACATTAGTAATACACATTGATTTATTCCAGATCAAATCTAAACGTTTTAGGTTACTTATCAAACCAAATATATGTTCATGATGGACCAGTGTAATATGCAGCTGTGAACATCAACACATTGTGTTAAAACGTAAAGTTTTGAACAAACATTACAAGAAATATATTTATTTTCAATCTGTCTTGCTCCGGGATACCTAAATAGTGTAAAAAATTCTACCCACGCAAATTCAAAACACAGGTCTATTGCACATGTGCGCTATGTCCTGCCTAACTGATGTGAGACTCTGCTCGCTCTTCTCTGCAAATTATATTGCAACACACACATACATGCCTGTTATTCTAATAGGGCTACAATCATACACTGACATATGCATACAACTTGCAGGGATCCAGACAGGATACATTGCAGAAGGCCACGCCTCCATCCCAGCTAGATTTCATTCACAAATTTGTTCACCATGGTAACAAAACTGTGATGTCATAGGGTGATCTAGACAGCAGTTCTTGTTGACATACAGTGCATTACATATACTACAAGTACACAGCACCATAGTAAATCAGAAACCACAACTTTATCAGTGCCCAGTATTGCAATCAGGTCTACAGTGCAACATTGTTGACCACAAATCTCACAGGGTGTTAGTTCAAAAAGGGCACTTAGACTCACAGGAAATGTGATGGGGTAGCGGGGGGGGGGGGGGGTGGGCAAAAACCCTAGGAATTTAAAGGCTCTCCCTTAAATTTAGTCCTCTACTTTAACCAGCAATTTCCAAACTTTACAATTTACATATGGACTTCTTAGAAATGAAACTTATCTAGTGAAATTATTAAGACTTACACGGTATTGTATTTTCCATCTATATCTCCATATATGTATCACAAAGGTATCACGAATCCTCCTAAAAAGGCTCCTTGAAAACTTCCATCTACAGTAGGAATGAAATAATTACTCAACTCCAGCTATATTGTTTGTTACCTAGACTGCTTTGGTAATAACATGTGAGGTAGATCATTTAAAGTTTAAATGAACCAGATTCATGGTCTTGATATCGTCTTTACGTTTCCTTTATTGCAGAATCTGCCATTACCTATGTAAAGATGATGACTTCATGTCGAATTTTAGTTTTGGCATGTCCATTGTCCTAGAGAAAAGAAAGTTTGGCGTGCTAGGAATGTGTGTATATAGCTATTATGGTTCTCAAGATGTTTACCTTTAAAGTATGATAAATCTCTGGGATGCGCCCTTTATTGATGATTATGACCTTGGCTTCTCTGTGCAGGCTACAATCTAATGTGATGATACACTGTTTTTTTTAAAACCTCAAACAAAATATGTTCTTTTAATTTCACATTAAGCATAACGTTAAGCCTAGTCGTAAGTTCTGCATCCATAGAGAGAAAAAACTGAACATACTACTGGAAAAAGCCTGTATAGTCTGTACAGATTAATGATCAAGAGGTAAGTTTAATAGTAATTTAAAGGCTAGCTATCCTCTCTGTAGCTCTGTCATTGTTAAAGCAGCTTTTTGCGTTTTGACGACGTTTTCCTACCCTATTGACATGTACATTGAGTTTTTTACATGTATTCATCACAAAACAGCAAACTAAGATATTAGCCAAGTTTTTTGCTTGCCAAGAGCATTAATTGGCGAGTAATTAAGGACTTCTGCAGATGATGAGTAAATGAGTCTTCCGACAAATTCCTCATTTAAAACTAACCGCATAAAGTTCCCAAAAACAAAGACAAGTTGGATTGAAATCATACTTGCTAGATATATATACTCCATAGTGAGTAGAAAGCCCTATTGATTTTGGTGCTCATCTCAAGAATATTAATGAGGTCACAGGATCAAATGTAAACATTTTCAGAATTGTATCATACTTTGTGTGAAGGTGTTGGTAGATAGCCAGTACATGATACTGTCTGTTCAATGTGATATTATGCACATATATTAGGGGGCAGGGCTTGAGTTGATTTTTGCTAAAAATAGCTTGTAAACATGGTAAGTTAAGATGTTTAGTACTGTAGGTAGGTCCACAGTCAGTGAAAGAACCTTGCTGATCAATTTAATCAACAATGACGAAAGCTTGGGATTGTAATCTCAAATGGCAAGGAATCACAATAAGCCCACTGGCTTTCTGGTTTACAAACACAACCAGAATTTTGTAAAATTATGAAACTGAGAAATGTTGACATTTGCTAATAAATCAAAATTATTCAATTTATTATTTTATAAATATCTTTCTTTTGGGGGACCAGACTGGGGAGGGGGTAAAATTGCTCCACTTGGGGCATAGTGGGCTGGTAGGGGCCAAAGTCCCCAGTTTGTATGTTAAAGAGACCCTGAGATCCTATGGAGTATACAGTAAGCATCATTCCTGTTCAGTTTTGAGTGTGGTGGAGTAAGTGTAACAAGTGACGTATGCATGGGCAACATGGCTAAAAGTAGTATTAAATTTGAAATTATTTTTAGTTTGATGACTGGATCTTATACAAACCACTCAAGATGCAGGGAAAAGACAGCCGGATACATCCCATTTGGTGAGTACTTGAAAGAAGACAAATGTTTATCACTAACTTCAAAGACCCTTGAAGGAAAAAAAGGCCCTCCGCTATCCAATAATTGGTAAGTTAATTAGATCTCCTACTTGGTTGTACTGTCATGTACTTCAAAGCTTTAAATTTATTTTCTGGGCTAATTCTTAACAATTTATACATAATTTAGGCATTAATATTATACTGTACATTTAATACACAATTAACAGTGGATGTCTTGTCATGATTTTTGTTTCATCTGCAAAGTGACAATATGCTGTACTGTCGCTGAAACAACAACATTGGGAGAATGTACAAAGTTCATCATTTTAGCAAAAATAAATTGCAAAGATCATTTCAACAACCTATTAAAGGAATGCACGAAGAAAAACAATGAAACTTTATAGCACTAGTGATGTCGTTGTGAGACTTGCTTGGTTTGATAGCAACCCATTTGCTCATCATAAAGAAGGTTGTCCACAAAAATGTAAGTTGAAGGTCAGTTGGGATCACGGCAGGTCCAAACATTAAATTTCTTTCCAAAACCTTTTTTCCTAGTGGGGGGAAGGGGTTTGGGGGAGGGAGGGCTGAAGTCTCCCCTGTCATTCGGTTTCCTTTACTTATGATCGTTAGTCTGTATTTCTACAAAACACACATCCCAGTGGAGGGGTCCGCAATCCCCATCTTATAGTCTCGGCTGTCAGTTATTTTTGAGGCGTGACAGTGTTCCGGAATGGTGGGCAGTAGTGAACAGTGTTTGCTTCAAAAGACTTTCCTATAACTAAGAATATATCATCATTAATTATTTTTCAGATGCAGGGAGCCAGACTTGGAAGAAAGAAGTAGAATGAAAATGACAGAAATCTAACCTCGCTGAAAGATCTGTTGAAAGAAATGTCTTGCTGTGATTTGCTAAAGGTACTAACTGTTACCTGTATTGTTACAGCGATTGCTTATATGGTGTAGATTGAAATGGGTACCTTCATGGTTACATATTGGTCATTAAATGCCAATGTTAGGATAACATTGACTGTTGCAATACCCGAAGATTGTACTTGGTGTAAACACTACTTTCATCATGATGGAAACATGTTCTTTACATTGAACATTATTGTATGGTATTTAATTAAACCTAAAAAATCAAATTTTTCTTTGGAGTAAATGTTTCACATCAGCATGTATATGAAAACCATTCTCAGGGATGTGCTCACACTGGGCGGCACCGGACGGTTGCGCCCAGCAGTTATGAATGCCGCCCAGCACAAACAGTATTTTAAACATTTCCGCCTGGCACTTTTTTTATGATAATTTAACAAATTTACCATAACCAAAATCTGGGAGAATACATGGCACAGAATAGGAAAAATAGCACCACCTCAGCATACTTCATGTGCAAAATTTGTCCAGTGGGGAGGGGGTACCCCACCCATGAGATCCCTCTCCCAGGGTGTGGATCACACTACCGCACAATCTGCACGGCACTCGAATATTCCTGAGCACATCCCTGCATACTGCACAGTAAGGTTGCCCCAAATTTCATCAGTACCATCTAAAACATCATTTGGACTGTTAACTTTTCATATTTATAGCATAAAGCTTGGCTAGTCTAATGGAACTGGCACATGCAACAGAACACCTAAGGTAAAATTTCAGATGTGGAAGTCTACAATTTGGAATTTGAATTTTTAGGACCCATATGTGCAGAACAGTTCAAATGTTATACAAGGGGACTGAAACCGACATCTACCTGCACTGACTGCATGATTGGTAGCCTGATGTTAAACCTGCTTAATGAGTTCCTCAACAATGCAGTGATGTGGCAGCGACAATAAACATATCAGTTGCAGAAACAGTATAGACAGTGACTGTGTTTCTAAAGCACAGTAACCTGTGCTCTGTAATGCTGTAAACCTTGATGGAGTCAAACTTAGGTGACATATTCAGAGTTCATCTAAATCTTACCCTTTGCCTTCAAATTCCATCTGGCTTCTATTTCTGTATATAACTGCATTGCTCCCATCCAATAATTCTTCAGATACATACTGTATATACAAGTTCAGTATTTTACGTAACTTACAGTTTTGCTGAAACACAAAATACACCAGACCCAGTCCAGGGTATTTTCACTTGACATACTGTAGCATCACTGCCATCCTCTTCTCCGCTTTCCGTATGTTGGCTCTCTCTAGTAATGACCAATCACTGTATGTAACTGTAGCTTAGACTAAGCCTAAACCAGCTGTAGCAGATAATGTTGTATGAGGTCTATATGTTAAGTGGAGTGGCAGCTGCAGTGTTAATACCTTGCACAGAGAATGTTTTGAGTCTTATAATACACTAAGATACAATATGCCATTTCCTGCCTATGCATTTGTGCATCAAGATTGTATTAAGCCTATACTCACTGTTATTAATTGTCTGCTCTTTTGCAAATTCTCAGAGAAAGTTGGAAGTCTACAGCAATCACAGAGAAATACTCTGAATGGGTGTGGGACGTGTCAATGGAATTCACTTGTTAAATGAGGTAACAGCACATCCTATCACAAACCTGGCAGCAGAAATAGGTATGCTGATGCTACCATGGGAGATCTACTATTGGAACTACAGGAGCCAGTGCTACCCACCAATTATGGTAAGTAAGGTAATTTGTAATTAATTTTCTTTGCCAAGCCACGAACTTGAATGTTTTATCATACAATGTGCCTTCCTCCTCGCCTGTCTTCCCCTATGATTGTCTTTAAGTACGGTGTAACAACCTAGATGCACAACCTTTAACTGGACAGGATATGCTTTAGAGGTGAACATTGTATCTACTTGTAAATAACATTTCAGTAAGATTTATTTTAGACTATTGTACATGTATTATTGCAATATGTTGTGTGTTTTACAAATCCTGATGAGCCAGATTTTGGCAAATTGTTATTCGTAGCAACTTAACAGTTGCACTGGAATGACTGGAATGACAGATTAACATGTTCTCTACAGACCTGGAATACATTAGGATATTCATGAAGGTCAGTTTGAGAGGAATCAGCTGAACTAAATAAAAATACTTTTCATCACTTATCAGAGCCAGGGATGAAAAAACCTGTCCCACTGACCATTCTCAGGACGATGATGTTGCAGTTAGGACAAGCCAGACCAAATCCACTGCGATCAGAAATACCAGTCAAATCTAGAAGAATCCTAAACGCACCCACACTGGAAGCGTTGTGGCAGTACTTAGACCTGGTTACGGCATGCACAGCATGTCCCATATTTGTAATACACATTGTGTATTCTGAAATCTCTAAAATACATCTTTATGGAACTAACATGACTGCATTACATGACTGCATGTAATTCTAGTTTTTGTATATTGTGACGACTACAGAAATATCATTTGGATTTTTAAAAATTTCATATTATTTAAGATAGCATAACCTATTAGAGTCTATATCAATCCTTCCCAAGTATTTTCCTTCAGGAAAAGTGCCAAAATGCAGGAGAATCAATTTTAATACAGTTGTTAGGCTTATATTTTATAGTTCCAGGTATAAGTTAGTAACGGTAAGCCGGGCCTTACACTAGTAACGTTAAACCGAGCGTAAACATAAAAGTCTTCATCAATAGTCTTCAAAAGCGGATATTTGATTATAAGTTCCTTTTTATTATACTCTTGGTATACAAATTCAATGATGAATATAACTATAACTTGGGATGATTAAAATACACGAGCATACTGTAAATGCTGATTATAAATAACGGAGCCCTCTGTTATACGTCTGTAGGCTTTGAAGATAAACTTTAACTCCCTGATACGTCCTTAGGAGACGCTTAAACCCCCGATTCGAAAATTAAAAAAAATTACGACGCGAATACAGGGCACGCGCTCTGCCCTTGAACCTGATTGGTCCAAACTTATAGCTAACCCCTCACCCAACTCTTGATTGGTTGAGTGCCAACCCAATATGCAGATGAGCACATGCAAATGAGCACTCAACCGATTTGAATCAGTTTGGCTGTCTTCCAGCCCCACATACCGAATCTTTCAAAACAAAACATATGTACACGCTCCTAATAGCGCGTGATTCATAGCCCGCCACACCACAGAGCAAACCACAGAGCAATAACAACAAGTAAACAATATGTTAACACAAACTAGAATACGCTTCACACAGTATGTAATCAATCAGGGCTCTCCGTTGTGAAGCTGCGGTAGGGCAGACCTTATTTGCATGTGAAAAGTGAAGCCACAGTGAGATTGTAGCAACTTCACAGTCAAGTCACAGTAGGCCATCAGCTGAAGGTCGAAATTCGCTTGTTTCGTTCCAGCAACTGCGGAACTAAAATTTCTCTACAGCATTGAATGCATAAATTAGCGAAGAATTATTGAATCAAAAGTTCTCCATGTTTTTTTGCAGTGTTTTTGCAATGCCGCTCGAAAGATCCAACTATATTTTAACCTGCCGTGTTACATTCAAAATTCGTACGCCAGTGAGATATCTGTATCATGTGATATGAATTGTCCAATGAGCCATGAGTTCTGAGTGCACTCTTTGACATGTAGAAAACAACAAACATGGCGGCTCCCCCTAGTCAGTCTCCGACACACGAAAATCTACAGTGCTTAATGCACATTGATTCTGTAAAATTGAAGCAGTCAAAGCACTGACGAATATCCGATGGACTAAATTAGTTACTTCCTGCGCTAAAGAGTGACTTAATCTCAGCGGCAGGGAGTGAAATCGCCGAACGAATCCAATACATGGGGTTACTCGATAAAGGCCTACACCACGATCAGGCGTGTGTTCAACAGCATAATATGATGGGGTTCCACGATACGTGTTACAGGCGGTTCGGTCCATTGATATCAAGCGCATCATCGCTGCAAGAAAACGGACAGTACCATTGGAGACCCCATATGATTTGAAACGAAGCAGCTACGGAAATGATCGAGGCAAGCAACCAGAAGCTCTGGTGTATTGCCTGTACAATGTATTAAATGTGGGAAAAGAAACTCATACATTACTCTGCGTTGTAAACGGGTGCAGGACAAGCTGCAGCAGGCAGATACTTTCGATGGAGGTAAGCCTAAGCATACTACACGACTCTGCTTGTACTTCTGTGGCATAGTTAGAGAAGCGGTATGACTAATTATTATACCTGACCCATTCGGACAATATCGTACCATACCAGACCCAACCGGAGGCAAGATAAATGACCATCAGACACCACCGGACTAACAAATGCTTATTTTTTATCCTTAATAAATGAATCCCGAAAACAATGAAGTCTATTTGGGATGAAATAATTCACTTGTTTATGAACTTTGAGGTATAGGCATACCTACATTAGTGAGATTCGGCAGTGAATCATCAGTGATGGAACTCACTTTAATCAAAGTATACACCGCTAATTAGTGAGATCGGCCTTACATTTCGTCA
>KN884037.1:71552-85244 GCA_000934455.1 Apostichopus parvimensis
TATCTTTAAAATAATTATGTAATAAAGTTTTTGAGGGGGCCCCCTCCCCCACACCCAAGGAAAAAACAACAGAACCAACACCTCGCATAGAAGCTTGACAAAATTATTAAGGAAGTTGTTGTTGTTGACATACTTAGTTTGCTCATCATAAGGTCTAATACCTTTTGGCGTATTTTGTCATATTTAATCACCATTTACATAAAGCATGCTTGTTATAGAAAAGTTACTGGTGTCAAAAGATAACAAAAATTACAAAGAATAGGGTAAAAAAATGGTACAAAGGTTCCTGGTGCCTTAGGTGACTGTCCTAGACAGTTTATTAGCTATTGATTGTAGGTAACCCTCACAACCCTTGACCTTTGACTTCCTTAGCAACAGATTTAAGCCACTACAGTAGTGGTGTAAATATTAGTTTTTTGTCCTTTCCCTTTGAAAAGAAAGAGCCAGATCGGGGCCCGGGACAGTCATGTCACTGGGCCTCCCTTTTGGAGTGTTCATGTTTCCTTCATTACAATATGTATAAATGAGAATACATTTTGCTGTATCCCATACTACCCAGGCCCCGGGGTGGGGGAATGTATTTACCATGACCCTTTTCCTTTCGAGCCTGGAAAATTAATGTTAATCCTTCCACCTATATGAGTGGGCTAACAAGACAGATTGTTTAATTTGATTAATTATTCAAAATAAATTTTTTTTTTCCTTCACAAAAGACAACTTGGACCGTGGGTTTACTCATTTTTCTCTATATGTTATGAGTTGTTTAGATAACTTAAATCTAGTAATAATTCACAAATAAACATATCAACTAACATATAAACAAAGCAATGAAAAACAATACTTTTTTATACTTGCTTGCTTGCTGGGGATTGCTTGACGGTGTTACAGGATACTATTTTTTTTCTCACTTTTTTAGTATTTACAATTTATATTTACATAGGCTTTAATACATAGCTTAATAGTTAGTTCATTACTGTTTAATCAGGCGCTATCTTACCAAATAAAGACATTAAACCCCACTTTGCAGAACATACTGAACTTTGGCAGTATTGGTAATAACATGAATGTTCTGTAGATGCATTTAAACCGATGAGCATTTGTTACAAAAAGTAGAGCTCACGTGGGAGATGCATGAAAGTAGTGAGATATTTCCCCCTACTTTTATTCCCAATCTAGCTGTTACTTTAGGATTACCCCATGACAACTTCAAATGCTCCATCTACTCACTACCCTTCTCCCTCCCCCACCATCAAACAAAATCCCTTCCCTCTACTCACACTGTTCCCTCTTGCTCTTTCAATCTCTTTCACCCCCCCCCCCCTCCTTTCCAAAAGTCCCAACCTGTTCTCTTTCAATCACTGACATAATAAGGCCTTTTCTCCATTTTTCTATTTATGCTCCTAAGATATGGAATATATTGCCAGAATATAGAAAGAATCGTCCATTTGAACCATTCAAGAATCTCCAGCAAGTCCATCCGTTTCAGGATCAGTACATACAAAGCAAATTGTGCTTTGGCCCCTTAGAGCGTTTGTATAAAATTGGCACTCTATAAATGTCATTGATGGATTGATTGATTGATGGGAGGCCTCTCTCTGGCATCTATGTCAGTGGGTACACCTGCTCAGTTTTCACAGCTAGATACGAGCTCAGTGTACTTCAGATGTCATCGAAACATTTGGTGAATTTAGATGGTTTGAAGAGGAGGATTACAATACAACAATCTCATGTTAGTAAAAGTTAAAAATAAAATCAATCTCTCTCTGTATCCAAATTATTGATCACAAATTGAGTTGATTGCCAGAAAAAAAAGCAAAAGTTATTTTTTTAGGAAAACCATCACCAAGAAAACTCCTGGAGAGAAGTGACTAACATAACTGTCACGGTGACCTTAAATGGAAGAATTCAATCTGTTGTGAAGGATATCGAAAACACATTACATCAAAACTAAGAAATATCAAATTTTTCTGTGAGCAAAGATCATGACTTTTGGACATTTCCAAACTCAGTTTTGAATTTTGTGTCTACATTTTCCATAAAACAATTTTTTTTTTTCTTTTGCTACACCATCAACTTCAATCACGCAGTTTTATTTGAACTTTTATAAAAACAAAATATCTGTGTTGACTTTGTGGAGCTACTGAAAACCTTCCCCGATTTAGTGATAATTATCCCTGTTTTTCCCCCGATTTAAACCCTGTCCACATGACTAAATATGTATACAACAATGATTTTACTTCTGAAGCCTTAATAAACAAATGAAAACAGAAACAGGCATTTACGTATTGGAAATGGAAAGAAAAAGAAAACAGAAGAAGATAATTCAAAACTTTTTCAAGACACTTCTTCAAAGGCAGGTAAGGTTCTTGATAAAAATAGACTTTATCCAACTTAGATACTTGAACAGGATGATGCTTACAAAGGATAGTCGGGCCAGGAAAGAAGAGGTTGGGAGATGAGATGAACAAATTATATGACACATTATCATAGCCAGAAAGGTCTTATTTGTTACAGAGAGAAGCAACCATTGTTGAATATAACAGAGTCTTGTTTCGTCGTGAGTGCTCACTTACAAACTAAACATCAATGACAAAGAATAATACATTTTTTTGGTATTTTTAATTGTACTTGACAGCGACCAGATTACTGACTCAACTGTAACATGAGTGGCAAGCTCTATCAGACAAGACCCAAGTGGATACTTGCTGTTTTGTGTTTCGTCCTCCAAATCTTCATAATTTAGCAAAGTGTTGGAATATTATATAACTGTAAAGGGCACCAAATCTGAAATATACATTCTATAGTATTATTTAGATCTAAAACTGTTGCAAAAGTCAAGAGAATTTTAAGTTACAACATAATATATATTATGTGGAGAGTGGGAGGGGGGGGGGGAGGGGGGAGGTGGGGTGATATTGCTTTGAGGGTGACAGTAAATAGCTTAAAACTTATTTGATTTCTGGCATATTTGAGGGGTATCCCCGATGACCTTGACAGGATACACCAAAACCACATATCATCTTTATTTTTAGCTTGAAAATAACATATCTTTATCCCTATTTGTGATCTCACAGATTTTACATTCCCTTATTGTCCTTCACTTTTCACTTGAAATTTTCACAGTGGAGCCAAACATCACTGTAAAGTACTATATTGTACCAATGTCACTATTAGGTTAACATAAACACTGCTTTGTAACATATGGGTATCCAAGTTTACCAACAATACAGAGAATTTGCCCCAAAAATAAGATTGCATTCGATCAAGAAATGAAGAATTCCTCCTACATATTTCTGTCACCCAATGAAGGGTCCTGAGCTAGGAACCAAACAATTCTATTTTGATCTTAAACATTTTGACAACATCCAGACACTTTTTCATGCTAGTTTGAGTCACTTGTGAATAAGACATAAGTACTCATAATGTAAAATTTGGAAATTTTCTAATTTTCCAAATTTTCGACATCATCCATTGCACTGCAACCATTCACTAGTCCAGCTAATGAAACACACTGTAACAAGTTTCTTGGATCCAAGAGTATAAACAAAACAAAGCAAGACTTGATCAAAATTGATCCAAAACACAGAAAATCCTGAGGTCTATTAGCGGTAACATATCTTATTTTGAACTCATACATTTATTTTATTTTGTATGAGAAGGAATATCTAATGACCAGGCATCTCCCAAATCAGATTTAGCCATGTTTAATACAGATGGGGTTGGGAGGGGGAGACATTTTTTGTGGGGGGAGTGGGGGGGGAAAGGGCGGGACAGGCATATTCTGCGTCAATAGCATACCACACCTTAGTGGTTGGGTTTGTTAGCTTTTTGTTGGAGTTGTTTTTTTCAAGAAGGGTTGTAAATAATGACCATACTTTAGGAATTTTTCTATCTAGAGATCTTAACATGACAGTGGATGAAATATCTTGGATAAAGTTGGTAAAATAATCATGAAAACATTCAGAATTACTGTACAGACGAGGAAGATTAGTTTAATGGTTAAACATATACAGCTACATACCTCACTGATACTGTCATGTTGAGGATGATTAGTTTAATTATACAGCTACATACCTCACTGAAAATGTCAGACCCATCAAGTGGTCTAGAGTAAATATTGTGCTGTTTTTCGCTTCAAAGTTCCCTTTGCACACAAAGGACACTGAAACTGTAAACCCACCCCCAGAGGTTCAATGCAAAGTCAAATTTGACAAAAGGGGAAAAGTTTTGAAATGAGCTAAAGCTCAGTGGACAAATCTTGGCTTTCCATTTGTACAGTTTGAAAGCAAAAAAAACACAAGTAAATATGAAACGACTGCAGCAGACCTAAGCAAAACGACTACATTTTGAAGCCTTACGAATTATTACTTCCTGCAGACCACTCTGTATTTCGTGAGTTGGTGGTACGACACCTCCGAGAAGAGTTGAGGTATCTCACAGTCCATAGATTATATCCATAGCAAGGCTTTATTTAAGCAGCAGTTGTGTGAGGATGGTGGGAAATATTCTCCGTCCTGAGCGATTCATCTCTTGGTGAGTGACCAGCTGATCTAATTTGAACTGGACGCGCGACCATCTTCACCTGAAAGGACGACAGAAGAATAAATTCATACCGCTTGATGTGGATCCAAGTGAAAATCAGAGAGTCAAAAGGGCTTTGTGACTCTTTGCCACAGTAGGATACAGTACATGCTTTACAGTTGAAGTTTTCATATTGAGAAGGTTTTCAGACTTTAACCTCCGCCCCCTCCCCCCCCAAAAAAAAAACTAGGTTTCTTTTACTAACTATCAATGTATGAACCTACGATGCATAAAGTACAACCACTACATACTTTTGGAGTTATCATATTGAGAAGGATTTCAGACTTTGACCTCTGTTGACCAGCCCCCCTTCCCCCCTTCTCCACTCCCCCTCCCCTCCTTCACTCCCCCATCCCCCTAAAAACTAGGTTTCTTTTACTAACTATCAGTGTATGAACCTACCATGCATAAAGTACAACCACCACATACATTTGGAGTTATTGTGTTTGTAATCCAAGGTATCACACATGCTATAACACGACTTGTTCCTTTAAACCGAAATTGGTCTTTATGGAGTTGAGGACAATGACCTCAAGTACTTGGACTAGATTATGAAATGACAATTATCAAATGCTGCACATGACGAATCATTGACATTTATCAAGCACGTTTTGCCCAAAGGAACCTATTATCTATATTGTCATGAAAGGTTGTGTTGGATCAATTCAGTTAGGGAAGCTCAGAGTAACTTGGAAAATTTACAAACTGCACAACATCATGCTTATTTGAATTACTACTGTGTCATTCCCTGTGGTCTTTGCCTGGGAGAGATGAGGTGGAGGGGGCCAGGGGGGGCGAGGAAGAGGAGAAGAAGAGATGCACTATTACAATAAATTAAAGAATAGCAAAATTAACATTTGTTGAAGGCGTAAACAGATAATACAAATGATGGAATATAACATAACATGACCCAGCTTTTATTGCACTATTGACTTCAAATCTATCAATTGTTTTCTCCATTTATATATTGTGGTTGATCCAACTGGGAAAACTCTCCTAGATTTAGTTTCATTTGAAATTTTCACTATCATCGTTTCGCTGATGATTATGTTCGACTATTATAACAATCTTGTTGGTTCGGCAACTTTTCCACATTGGTGCAGAGTTTTTCTAAAACCGAAATTTGAAATAGAACTTGGCAAGCTAATGAACTATTATGTAGATATCTAGTTTCTCAATTTTTCAGGGATGAGCCTGGGGTAAAAAAAATCACGGAACTTTGCAAAAATTGCGGTATAGGCTCCAGTTTGCGTATGCTACAGTTCGTTAGGATAATAGTTTTTGTCCCTGAGGTAGAAAAGAAATCACGGATATTCCGCGAATTCGCGGAAAAAGCTCATGCCTGATTTTTAGCAAAATAATGCAAGGTTGTCAACATTACAAACACGACACAGCGGTGTATTTCATAACTGGCACGAACCTGCAGGTTTAAGTACGAGATTGTTGAGCAGATCGGAGAGAGACACGACTCCAACCACGTGGTCCTCATCATCGACCACGACCAAACGGTGAACCTGAGAGAAAGTGAAAAGTCTTTGAATACCTTTGAGGGAACTAAAATAAAACACTTAAAATAAAATAAAAGACTTAAAATAAAATATAATACTAAAGCTACTACTCCTGATAGTGAGCCGCAATTACTGATTTGGACAAACACAATGAGTATTCCTTCACCTTCTTGAGGTGGTTTTAATTGGTCGTTAGCCCTACCAGATGTCAATTACAAATTTCAATAACGATCCCTACACTTGTAGGTGTTGACCTAGCCACATCTGCTGTGAATGTGTTCTAGTCCTGGGATGGATGTACAACAGATCTAACTGACTGAAAGATTTACGGTTATTACAATTACTGCCCACGATATATCAGAATGTTCTACGTTTGCATATTCCTTCAGAAATCTGTCAATTGTGTTTTGGTTTCCCAACGTCTCTTACCCCAGCTTTAATTATCCTGTCCATGATGACCTCTAGGGTTTCGTCTGCTTTGCAAGTGGAGACCCCTTCAAAGTAAGTCTGTCTGAATTTCAGAGCCTCTTCAATTGTAATGTCAAGGTTGTTGTAGGTTTTCTCAGCCGCTAGATTCTATGGGAGATGGACCGAAGAACGAGATTGTGAAAGGAGTGGTGGTTGATGGATGGAACGGAACTGATTGAATCGGAATTAATGGAGACCTCTTAATGTGACTGGAGGATCCAGAAACTATTAAAGAATCCACAACAAAATAGCTATAAAGCGTAATAGAATATATCGGTTTCCATCATTTCTGATCATGAATAAATTACTCTCAAATGTAAACTATTAAAGAATCCACAACAAAATAGCTATAAAGTGTAAAAGAATATATCTGTTTCCATCGTTCTGATCATGAATAAATTACTCTCAATGTTAGTATTAAATAACGATATGACAGCGAGAAATGTTCTTTTGGAAGGATCACAACAAAAAAGAAAAGTGATAGATTAAAAAAAAAAAATATGAAAAAAAAAACAAGACATTCTTAGCCTGCCTTTATTTCATGCAACAGAATCCTTTAATACAATGTAACAACCCTTCTGGGGCCAAACGCTTCAAATTCTGCCTCAACCCCCCCCCCCCTCCCTCTCCACTTCTCCAAATTTGTTGAATATTGACTGCATGTGATCCTGTTTCTGGTCTGTCTACTTCTTGAATAATGATTCATGGCAAATTTTAAGCAAGTCATTGATTATACAACTTGTTCAGAGAGGGAAAACTTCAATAGAAATGATTTACAAGAATAGTGTGACATCCAGAGAAATAGGGAAACAAGGACACATAATTTCAGTGAACTGAAGCAATAATTTCTGTGTTTATCTTTCATGGAGCTGCTTTTAAGTCAAAAACATTATATTTTAGCAACGACAAATTGTTAATATATAAATAAACCTTTGTCAGTTAAACTAGTTGTAAGTGGGTCAGATGCTACACATTCAATTATCTCAAATTAATAAAATGTTATATAAAATGATGCATAGCAGGTTTTTTTTTTTTGGCTGCCACTTTTTTGCATGCACACCCATTGACGACAGACGGGAATAATAGGCGGAGACAGATCCATCTTATGGATTTTATTGAATTTTAGACATCAATCATTTCCGGGGGAGATCCTGAGCAAAGGGTACTCACAATAACGTCAAACTTGGCGTAAATGTCTACAATCTTGTTGTTTTCGTCCACGATCGGAAGAGCGGAGACTCGCCTCTCTTGAAATAGCTTCAGCGCTTTAATTAGCGGTGTGGTTGGACTAGCCTGAAAATGAAGAAAAAACAGAAGAGTATGACTGACTCGTTGTCAAATTTGTTTTCCTCTCTTCTACCAGTGCCTCTTCCCTTCCTTACATCAAATGTTCTCATGTGTTCATCTTTGAAAGGAGATGCACTTGGAATATTTACAGAGCAATCGATATGCTATAAACTCAAAGTCACTGAGAATATGAGACAGTTTTGCAATAAGAATGAGCTGAGATATTGCACACTGTAAGTATATTGTGGACTGTAAGTATATTATACACTGTAAGTATTGAACAAAGACTCTTGCTACTCCTCTGCAGTGAAGATTACCACAAACTTTGGTGTTGCAGAAACAAGAAAGACGTCATGATGTACACAAAATTTAAAAAGTCGTCAAATTTGCTCCGAGGACGTTGGTTTTAGCTGGCTTAGTTCTGTCAATTGCCGGTTTCCCTAATACAATATCTTATTTCCTTGTCAGCACACCTGTCGTATTCCAAGTTACAGTCTAAGTCACACAACCTCATCCAAGATTTTTCAAGTGAAACACAAAAGTCTCAGAAATACAACATTTTGGGGTTTTACACATTCATGCAGATCTTTTGCAACTTTTTCTTCAAAAAATTTCACAAGGTCTCGCGGTAGTTTCATATTTTTTTTCATTTCATGTTGAAAGAGACATCCATCTCAAGCTTGTTTCATCTCAAGATTACCCCTCCCTTATCAAGTTGGGCCCCTTCTAGTAATGCATCACCCCGTAAATGCCCTAAGCACCTCTCTCATATATATGGTAATGATGATGGCAAAGCGTGAGCTTCTGACTAAATCTTGAATCCCTTAGAGGCCAATAATCGCCAGGATCGTTTGGTATTATCGAAAGACAGAATAAGCTTCCAACAGATTTCACTAAGAGAGACAATTCACAAATTGTATTTGCCCTAGCTCTGACAACAGTGTTTCAGAACCTGTGCTAATCTCACGAACTGATCAACAATTCACCACAACTATTTCAAAATATATAAAATAAACTGGAGACTAGCAAATCAGGCAATCTCATTAAAACCTTGACAATATTGAAAAGCTGTGGGATCATTGTGATCCGAATGACATTCAGAATATGTGTCATCTGTAAGATTGATCCGGATCTGATCGGGATCATATGCGGATCAGATCTGCATCAGAGGATAAACTGTTGCACAGTATTGAAAGCTGTGGGATCATTGTAATCGGAATGACATTCAGAATATGCGTCATCTGTAAGATTGATCCGGATCTGATCCGGATCAGATCTGCATCAGAGGAAACACTGTTGCACAGTACAAAACGCACCATACATATATCATAAACTGACATACATTTCTAATGTAAACGAAACAAAGAGTTATGTTTCCACTACAAATTGAATCAGGAGCTGCATGTTGAACCCTAATCTCTTCCCGGATTTACATTGCAGACATTGATCGATCCGGAGGAAACAGGTCCTGCATACACAACAGACCACTCACACAAATCACCAAACTATTTCAAATACAACAAAAACAATCTTTTCCAATCAGACATTTCTTTCAAACCCATGAAACTCTTTCTTAAGTTTTTTTTTTTTAATTAAAGTGATAAGGCGAATATTCACAGCATGTATTTCTTTGCCAGCTTGAAGGCCTATTTTCTACGATATCTGGGTAGAATCCATCGTGAAACTGAAGAAAATTCACGAGGGTTTATTTAAATGATTCGTGGTTCCAGTTGATCCAGATCTGACCTGCCCTGCATCGCAAGTAACAGCGTTTTCTTTCTTTATTTCCACAGTAGTATTGTACAATACACAGGCATACACTGATTTATACTTTCTGTGTGTAAATAGTACTACATATATATATGTCATGTTTATACCAAGTTAATCTACGACCAACTTTCACCAGAAATGTCTATTCTTATTTAGTTTACTTGAGCTCCTGCATGGACTTTGAGGTATATAACAAAAACATTTGATAGCTTAGGTAATTCTGACAAAGTTTTCATGAATACATTTTTTCTTGATATTAGCCATTTAGCTAGCTCTAATTTGAACAAAGATAGGTAAACTGTCACTAGAGTTAAAGTCCCTCCACCATTCTACTCTTACGTTGACACTGATCTCATTAACTTCAAATCTTGTATCATTTTCATGAAGGTACTCTGTAAAAACCTTGTTAGTTATCTTTCAACAAAGGTTAAGGTGGGGGGAGTGGGGGGTGATGAATCCCTCAACCTAAACCCCTCCCTCAGACATTTGACATCTTGTCCTACTTTCATCACATAAGATAAGGTAACCCGTAAACTAGGTCGCCTTTGATTCATAGTTGCTAACATTAGAAATATGATTTGGACAGCAGCAGTGTGGAGCCCTCTTCCCTGGCTGGATTACAAATATAGAGTTCTCTTTGAGATGAGAGACAAGTGTTCTACGATCAGAGGGATGATCCCGGGTTCCGGGACTGTTCAGTTTGAAACTAGACCGGTCCTTAGTATTTTACTGTTTGCCATCTAAACTCCCCGACAGAGACGAAACTTACTGTGGCTATGTTGGACATTGTCCCCATGTTCAGTTCCCGTAAACTCTTTTTAAGAAAACTCGGACTTCTGATCTCGGATTTCTGTGGGAATGACAAATGATGATACAAAGAAAAAAATAGTGTTACCGATGTAGATATACAAGTGCCTTGGGAGAGCCGAGGACTATGAACGGCAAAAAAAAAAAATTAATGTGTAGACTATATAGATATAGACTTGGGGGGGTGTGGGGAGGGGAGTTGTAGGGGGCGGGTGATTGTAGGGGGCGGGGTGGTAAAGACAACATCTGTGTGTCAAATTACTAACTACGAGCTTAGCTTCCCAGACAGGACTAACAAATTTATGACAGAAGAGCAATTGTAACAAAAAGAGGGAAGGGGAAGGGTAGGGGTGTTGTCTGCTACACACATTTAAACGCTATACTCACCAGGAGGGCAAGAAATTTCAAGATTCGTTTGTGCGTCAAGATGTAGATAACATTTCCCGTGTTCTCATCCACGACTGGTAGCCTGTGTATCTTCTCTTGGACCAATTTCTTTACTGCTTCAAATAGACTGGAAGGAACAAAAAATGTACATAAACTTCCAGAACAGCAGAGCAGTCCCTACTTTGTCAACCTTAAGGAACACAGCGGTCAACAATTTGAACTATTTGAATTAGTAATGTAGAAATGGTAGCGCATAGAAACAAATACCTCCTCCTCCTTTCGAGGAGCTTGATCTGTTTAAGTGTCAAGGTTCAGAGATCACAATCGATATTCGTAGTGTTCGGAGTGTTAGCTCAGTGGTTAACACCGGTGCCTTACAATCATAAGGTCCTGAGTTCGAGTCACTTCAAGATTAATGTAGTCGTCCCGTGACAGAGTTGTTGACAATTGACAATTCATAATCATGGACATTAAATATTAATCTAAGAGACTGTCTTCAATCAGCTTGCAGCTTTGATAAGCCAATGATGGCTTCTTCGCAAGTTCCTGCTTGCAGGAGGATCTAATATACATACATACACCCACACATACACGCCTACACACATACATACAATATTCTGCTTCCTGTTTTCCTTTCATGGTTTGCCTTTAATTTACAACCGTATTAATCCACTTATTGGCTATTTTTTTTTCCCCTTGTCACATTTAGACTTTGTAAATATATTTTTGTCTTCTAGCATAGTTCGCTGTACTCTGTACTATAGTAACATACAACACCATGGACATTCAATCATTCTCCATGGACATTCAAACATTATCCATGGACATACCGACATTCTCCATGGACATTCGAACATTCTCCATGGACATTCAAACATTATCCATGGACATACCGACATTCTCCATGGACATTCGAACATTCTCCATGGACATTCAAACATTCTCCATGGACATTCAATCATTCTCCATGGACATTCAAACATTATCCATGGACATACCGACATTCTTCTCCATGGACATTCGAACATTCTCCATGGACATTCGAACATTCTCCATGGACATTCAAACATTAACATTCTCCATGGACATTCAATTATTCTCCATGGACATTCAAACATTCTCCATGGACATTCGAACATTCTCCATGGACATTCAATTATTCTCCATGGACATTCCACATTCGAACATTCTCCATGGACATTCGTACATTCTCCATGGACATTCGAACATTCTCCATGGACATTCTACACAGGTTCTCTGTCTTTAAAATTGCACAACATTGCTAAAGACTGTGTTTTTCTTGTTTTCTTTCTGCACTCCTGATCTCAGTGTTGTACAATCAGCCAGGATGGAGAAAGTCCAGCAGTTGTGTGTAGACAGGTGATGAAGCTTAGTATCAAACTTACCTCATATCAGGGTCGATGAAAACAAGCGGTCTAGCCTTGTCTTTAAGAACGTCTGAAGACGAAAGAAAGAAAAGACAGAAAACGATGTATGATAGTTACCATGGATACAGGAAGAGAAACCTTAGATGCGCTTTAAAGCAACTTTCAAACACAAACCATTCCCTTTTTTTTACTATTTATTTCATGATAATCGTGGCCAGAACTCAGTTGTTGGTTTTTCATGTCATCGGAGAGAGACGTAGAGAAAAGATTTCTGATCGTTGCAATGTGCTAGTTGAGCTAATCTTTAGAATCTTCCATGAAGGAGGTTTAAAATATTCAGGAGGTTACAAACAGATGTGGGCAAATTTATCCCCATTTTTTTTTTTTACATAGCAGTGTAATATGAACCAGTGTTAAAGCTGAAATTACTTATATTTTAACCTATTGATAGAAGTGATCTTTGACAGCTGGCCAAAACACAAAAGGAGAACTCTTTATGCTAACGAGTTTCCTACTACTTTTAAAGCATTAAGACGATTCAATTTTCAGTAATACAGGTGCAGTAAACTCATCTTTTCGTCTCCTTAACTTTGAGTTTTGGTCTTATCGGAGGCCTGCAATCGCTGAAATTAGAGAGTATCCTGTTGCTAGAAATAAGAGCTATTTCTCTATGAATGAAAGGTTTATCTTTGTTTTCACGCAAGACGTTTAGAAGTTAACAACCCTGACATGACCAACCAAAGACACTACAGCAATCTCTACATTATGTAAACATCGATATCACTTCGATACTGCATCCTCTCTCGGCTGAAATATATCTAAATTCCAAATCTGACATTTCATCTGCCGGAGAGAGTGACTATATTCCAAAGCAAAACACTCGCCAAATTTCCATTTCTTTTATTAAATTTGTGTTTTCATCACTGCTGTAGAGATATTTTAAACACGCTTGTCTACACTCTGCCAGAAGTTGAATGAGTTACAAAAGTGACATTTTAAAAGGTCTTTCTCTCATTCTCTTTGATGTCGTCATCGTCGATCTTTTCAAATTACTTCTGAGTGGGGTGTTGACTAATAATAAGTCTACCTAACCACAGCATAAATGTCATTTCCCCTCTGGAGGGTTTGAGGCTTTTAAGCTCAGATTAAATTGCTGTTTAGCTATAAACCTCAGTCATAAAACCCTGTCTGAGGAGTTTGATCGCATAATTCTTCCATTTTGTTTTCTTTCTCTTTTTCAACCTCTCCGTTCGATTCTTTGGTTTTTTGTGAAAAATGTTAATATGCCAATTGACCGAAACTGGCGGAGGAAACTAAGAACTGTTCGATAATACAGGACTCCCATGCAGCCTAACTCCAGATATGAGCCTAACGTGGAGATACAACAACCCCCCTCCCCCCCCCTCCCAGAAGAAATCAAAAATGTGCAAGTGGAAGAATTCCAAAATTTTATCGTTGTTCTGTTGATTTATTTTTTCAGGTTCACAAGATAGGAT
>KN884037.1:85294-107908 GCA_000934455.1 Apostichopus parvimensis
AAGAAATCAAAAATGTGCAAGTGGAAGAATTCCAAAATTTTATCGTTGTTCTGTTGATTTATTTTTTCAGGTTCACAAGATAGGATTGCCTTGTAGCCTTACTCTCCAAATGAGCCTAAAGTAGAGATACAACTCCAAATGACCCTACCCACCCCCTCCCCCCCCCCCCCACTTAAGATAATATCACAAAATTGTGCAAATGATATATTTCAACATTAACGTTAACTTTTTCCTTCTTTTTTCGGGTTCGCAATTTGCATATTAACCACTTAGACTTTGTCATTTTATTATTAATCCTAGGGAATTTCTTCAATTTGTATCTAAATTCTAACTAAAGATGCAAAAAAATAGTAGTAATAGTAGTAGAATAGAAAAGAAAAGAAAAGGAAAGATGAAAGTAGAAGGAAAACTTTGATATTAACCTCTCCAGGTTTCAATCTTGTGTTCTTCCAGCTGGTCTATCTTGATATTGGCTGAATTATAGTAATGATGAAGAATGTTGATGAAGTCTGTGATGGTTAACATACCTAAATATCAGTAAAAAAGAGAGAAAACCAATAAACAGGTATTATGATTGCATTTAATTGCCTCCAAAATAATAATTTCCCAAGTCCTATGTCCTCCTAAACATTCCAAATATTCAAGTTTGTGATCCTTCTAATGCTTGTAAAATATTGGCATTGATTAGTCCAGTTGATTTTAAATTAAAATAGAGAAACAAACGTCAGCTGTTAACTGAGATCAGTCCAGTCGATTTTAAATTAAAATAGAGAAACAAACCTCAGCGATAACTGAGACAAGTCCAGTCGATTTTAAACTAAAATAGAGAACAAATGTCAGCGAGTTAACCGAGATAAGTCCAGTCGATTTTAAAATAAAATAGAGAAACAAACGTCAGCTGTTAACTGAGATCAGTCCAGTCGATTTTAAATTAAAATAGAGAAACAAACCTCAGCGATTAACTGAGATTAGACCAGTCGATTTAAAATTAAAACAGAGAAACAAACGTCAGCGAGTTAACTGTGATTAGACCAGTCGATTTTAAATTAAAGCAGAGAGACAAATATCAGCAATTAACTGAGATTAGACCAGTCGATTTTAAATTAAAATAGAGAAACAAACGTCAGCGATTAACTGAGATAAGTCAGGTTGATCAAAAGTAAAATAGAGAAACAAACATCACCGATTAACTGGGATTAGTCCAGTCGATATTAAAGAAAATAGAGAAACAAATGTCAGCGATTAACTGAGATTAGTCCAGTCGATCAAAAGAGAAACAAACGTCAGCAATTAACTGGGATAAGTCGGGTTGATCAAAATTAAAATAGAGAAACAAATGTCAGCGATTAACTGGGATAATAGTCCAGTCAATTTTAAATTAAAAAAGAGAAACAAACGATAGCGAGTAACTGAGATTAGCCCAGTCTATTCATATGAAAATAGAGAAACAAAAGTCAGCATTTAACTGGGATTAGTCCAGTCGATTGTAACTTAAAAAAGAGCAACAAATGTCAGCAATTGACTGAGATTAGTCTGGTCGATCAAAATTAAAATAGAGAAACAAACGTCAGTGATTAGTCCAGTCGATTCAAATTGGGACAAGACTTGGACAGGAAGGGAAAGCGTGCAAAAGATCTCTGAAATTACTCCTCTGGTGATAGTTCCTGTAAGAGCTGGAATATCTTTACATTATTGTATTGCTGCGCAACTGTACAGCCAGAAAGACATGTATCACACTGACACAGATGTAACAGCACCAGATCAGGTCCCTTACTGGCCCTAGACAGCCAAAGTATGTTGCGATTTTATTCATGCTACTATACATTATCCAATGATACAGGTTCATAGGGCACACGTTCATGTAATAATTGTGCAAGTCCTGTTTCCCAGTGTCCATATTTGTGATCC
The DNA here is from genome assembly GCA_000934455.1 of Apostichopus parvimensis. Lineage (NCBI taxonomy): Eukaryota > Metazoa > Echinodermata > Holothuroidea > Aspidochirotida > Stichopodidae > Apostichopus > Apostichopus parvimensis. The sequence continues at coordinate 87,203 of KN884037.1, forward strand.
CTTTGTTTTGCTTTTATTTGCCTCAAAGATTCTTAAGAAAATGTGATACAATCATTGAATGAAAACGTGCCGGTTTCAATGCAATCTCTCTTGCTGGTTCATTCTGGGATTCTGTTATATATCCTGACCTTTATAACGAATCAGTTCTATCCCTTAAACAAATAAAAATGATGTATAATTAAAAATTTCAAAACTTTGGTTTGCCATTCTCACAAGAAGGCTTTATTTTCACCACTAAGGCATTTTAATGACCTACTTTGACTATGATTAATCGCTCACGAAAAATCTGGCAATATTTCCAAGAGTTTGTAACACCAATGACACATTTAGAAACCTTTGTTAAACAGCAACTGTTAAAGATCTCACGAGTATAATTTACCTCCATGAATTATAGACTTACCCACAAAATCTTGCTTTTGGCTGTCCCAAAGAGGGGCGGCTCTGACCCCATTGTGCACAAGAGCAAAGAATGCCTTTTTGACCCGTAAGGTGACATCAAAGACCACAAGTTTGGAGCTCGTGGGAATGATCTCATAGCACTTATGATTCTTCATGAACTTAACAAACGTCAATTCTTCTTCCTCTGTAAAACAGAAATGAGACAAACATTTTTTTTCTACGGAAAACACCGAACACGCAGACAGAGATTACGGACGGACGAGGCAAATGGTATCGTGATGGCGAAAATCGGAGAAGAAAATTTTACTTTGTGGAGTAGAATCCCGAAGAAGAGCAATGTTAAAGTTTTCTTTTCTTTATTCCCGTTCTTGCTCATCATTTGGCAGATTGAAATGCTCAATTGTTTGATTATTATTCCTGCTGAAACATGTGCAAAGCAAAATTGGAGGCAAGAACTCACGACAGGTTTCATCTACACCTTCACTTTTTATGACCAGTTGAAGTTTCATTTTTGCTCTTTAATTTGATGACATATATGGGGGAGTAAATCATTAGAAAGTTGCTTATATCCATGGTGATCAAGGATATCACTCACCCTAATCCAAACCCCCCCCCACCCCAAAAAAAATATGGAGACAAAACTAAAATTCCTTAATTTTTTTTCTGTTATGCCCATATTATTGACAAATGTAACCTGTGCCTGTGTGTGAATCCCTTGACCCAGCTATGATATGCACCGGTTGCAATAATGAAACAAACAGTGTCACCAGCACATCATCATAACCAATCGATATGGAGGAGAGTGGGTCTATTCCATCCCTTATACTTTGGTTAACCGCCCCCTCCCTTCCCCCAACATAAGGTGATCCATCTATTACCCTTCCTACCACCCTAAATAAAAATGTCCTTCAAAAAACTTGCTTGACAATTCTACACCAGCCATCTTATATATCATCAAAGGATTATTTATGCAAAAGAAGAATTGTCGCTCCCTTGTGGTAGAGTTAAACGTTACAATCAGACTGCTGTACAACAGTACCCTCACATGTGCATAGTTTATGATGCAACTTGACTTTAACTCGTCAGTCATCTAACACAGGATTCTGAAATATGATCTTTGTACAATGTAACGATCAAAGTATCTTAATATAAGTCTCAAAACGTATGAAAAGATATTTCTGTAATCTGTATTTAAAACAATTGCTCAAAAATATTCAATTTTAGAGACATCAGTGTCCCACAAAGTTCAGTCTTTTCGTCTCATTCTACACATGGAGTAAAATGAACCTTTGGCCCTATCCGCAAGTACTACATAAATGTCATCCACAACAGGCCAATCATTTTCAGGACAGATAAAATTTGAAAGTTTGAAATCACATTTTTCTAGTTGTGATCATAATACTGTAATTACTAATAGTCACAATATGCATGGCAAATTCAGACATTTTTTTTTATTATTTTTTTTATAACATGATGTTTATTATCTCTCTATATTCCCTTTTCCTTTCTTCCTTCTTTGCAGGGTCTGTTCACTCTACCTGGATCCAAAACCTACTGAGAAATCCGTTGCCGATCAATGATCTTGGAATTCCTACATGTATATGTACACACCTGACTGAGCGTTTAATATCACTGTTCATATTACCACCATGGAACAGAACACTGACTTTGTGGAACACCGTTCATGTCAAAACTAAAAAAAAAACATGTATGCTCTAAACGTTCTGAAAACAGACTCGACGAGTTCCGAGATGTTGACGCTGTCGTCGACGACGACGTTGTCAATGGTGACGAGTTGAAATTTCATGGTGATCGTGGTATTTTACTCTTTGACTTGTGATACAAAAGTGATGTCATTGACCATTGAATGTGGGAAATTTACAACGCAGATTATTAAATTAGTCGGGAGATGCAAGCGGGGAAATGTCAGGGGTGGCAAGATGGGGAAGAAAACAAGAATCGACCACAACTGAATTTAAACAAAAAAAAAAATGAAGAAAAAGAAAAATGAAACATAAAATGAAACGGAAACATAGATGACAGAGAACGGAAGAGACTCCCTCCCATTGGGCGCCACCATGTATGAATATGCATATAAAAAAATAATATAATAAGAGAAGGAACAGAAGAAGGGAATCTGTAAAAACGAAAAAAGCATGAAATGTTATATTTATAAAACTGTTTTGTTTTATAATAAAGCTAAAATCAACTTGGAACAGATAAAAAATAGGATTTTAATGAGATTTTTCGTACTCACCATTTCTGGGTTACGATTACAACACACATAAAAAAAAAAAATCTCACAATCCTAAAAGATCTATGCAAACATTTATTATAAAATATGCAAGAACATTTCTTACATTTTCTAACAACTTCATGCAAAGGAAACAGAGTGCTTCTCCCCTCCACCATTTGTTCGTTTTAATTTGGTTTTGTTGAAATTTTAAATGCAAATACAAGGCATCGCTTTGAGTCTACCGAACGTGAAATATTCTTTATAGATAACCTAACCACATGCAAAGTAAGATAACGCTCACAGTCACTATAAAAGCAAATTTGTTTTTTTCCCCAATTTTGGAATTGTTTGATATTGTGTTTTACATCAAAAACACATACAATTTTTTTTTTAAAAATCCATGGTCACTAATTTTGTATTTGAAACAATCTTTGAATTTGAAATATATCATTTTCTACTTAAGCCTTCCATGATCCTTTACATAATCTGTCTAAAATCACCCCCCCCCCCTATACCTAATCTGTCTAAAATCACCCCCCTCCTATACCTAATCTGTCTAAAATCATGAACCCCCCCCATGTCTTGATGCCGAGATCATTTTGCGAGTGACACTGGAAAGGTTAATGAAGCGAATAGTCCCATAAATCTACTGCAAGAAACAGCTTTCCCCCTCCTCTAAATTTCTAATCAAGCTAAAATTTTACAATTTTTCTTCTGGCATCAAAGCGTTTAGGGTTGCGCGTTTCACAGGACAATGTTACCTGAGCTGTCAAAATGAATGTCCAGTCTGTCTATGGAGTTGGAGGTTGGCTGAAAAGAAAGGTTAAAGGTCACAAATATGCATCAAAATGAGAACAAGAGTGAGCACTTGGTGGTGGTCATTTCTAAACAATGCTTGGTTGGCTGCATGGTGTTAGTGGCAAAACAATGTGCAAATATAGCTAAGAACAGCAGCAGCAACAGGGTGAAGATGTAAGGAGGATGGACAGCACTGTTCCAATGTGTTATGACACCTCCCTCACCCCCACCCACCCCCTCCCCCAGGCTCAAGCTTTTACCTTAGGTTCACTCATTCCCCCTCCAAGTTCACTCCCTCTCTCCAGGTTTCCTCTCTAGGCTCACTCCCCTCTCTAGGAAGTTCACTCCCTCTCCCCAGGCTTCCTCTCTAGGCTCACTCCCCTCTCTAGGCTCACTCCCAACCCCCTCTCCCCCACCCCCACCCCCCCAATATATACTCTCCTTCTTCTGAACATAGAAATATAGGCAGGTGTCAAGAATACAGAACAATCTCAACTCAGACAGAAAATGAAGCCACTAATGACCCTTCCCCCTCCCCCTATTCCAAGAATTTACAATTTTTAAACATTTTTGTACTATTGGAATACACAGGTCTGACCGCATCTATCACATCATGTTTATGACATGTCAGAGAAGGGACGATATTACACAATAGATGAAAAAAACGACGACAGTGTAAACGGTTGGTTCCCAGTACACACACTGTTGTCATCAAGGACTACCTGCCCTCCCCCCTCCCAAACCTGCCCCTTGGTTTCAGAAGACTCCAGTTACCATTCTGAATCATGCCTCTTTACTGTAGCAATTAAAACTGTCCTGGAGGCTCCATTACAATTCCCATTTGTGAAATAATTTTAACACTAATTTCCACATTTGCCTGTTTTTCCTGCTAAACCTGTTCACCCCCATTCCCCCATCCCTGTTTTTTTTTTAATTGTTTCATTTCACAGCACATACGGTACCATCAGAGAGATAACCTGAAGAAGGGGACATTTGCACGAGGAACAAGAGGAGGGAGGATGAGGAAGATACCAATTCTTTGACTCGTGAGATATCAAAGGAATACAAGCAATGAGTTGTCACAATGAAAAAATTCACATGCAGTTAAAGGAGAAAAAAAATAAAAAATGACAATGAACAGAAAAACGTGTTTGGTGGTCAAAGTGGACGATTGATGCATGTTAGCTGAATGGGTTTTTTTCTTTTTAAGTGGGAGTGAGATGTGTTAATCAACGTTGACCGCCATATACTCAAGCCGTATCATACTAACCTCTCTTGCGTACATAGGATTCAGAGTAGCACCTCTGTAATGAAGTAATCTTTGATTGTTAATCTCACAACACGAGCAGAATAAAACAAAATCAAATAAAAACACAAACAGTATGGTTTTTGCAAACTTTCCACCGACAAGTAATCTAAAAAACGGTCAGTAGTTAAAAGGTCATCAGTGCTGCCACCAAAATTTAAGGAAGCTTGATTTTAGAAATAGTTCAGGAGGAGGTCCTAGCCCTTTAAAGGTGTACCCCAAATGATTGAGCAGTGTTGTATAGTTATTGATGGATTTTCAAGTTGTAGTTTAAAGGATTCTGAGCATTAAGAGTTATTACAATATCCACACATAATCATATACCGTAAAATGCAGCTTCAAATTAATGAATGTTTGATGGGCAAAGAGTGCTTTGAAGTGACAAGAGAATGTTTGGAAGGGCGAGGGGAGGGGGGGGGGTGGCTGCAAACCCTTCCTTTTCAACCCTCCATAAAATTTAAAAATACAACCTTGCATGTGGAACTTAATTTATGGAGCTAATTTATGAGCATAAATATCCCTCAAAATGCACTAGTTCCCTTTAAAATATTAGTTTTTTAACTGAGGGAGGACCTCCCATACACCCCTAGATGGGGGGGTTAGCTTCCACAACCCCAGGGTTACACACCTCCTTTACAAAACCATGGGCCTGCCCCAAGATATTGCCCCCCCTGCCCCTTTAAAATAAATTCAAATTAATTGTTCGACAGCTGTTTGGAACCGGCCGGCCGAGGCGGTGTATCAGCAAACTATTGAATACAATTGTGTATAATTTATGTTACACATCACTACGTATGTGGATCACTTCATATGAGTACTAAAACATTACAATTTATGTAGACCATTTTACTTACTAGTGGTGAATAGATATTATCTACATAAAGGTAAATATGCAATACATACAGCCAATTTTCATAACTACATTGCAGATCACCATAAGAATGCAAAATCTGTGCGAGTCAATATGCGTAAGTATTAAAACTGGTCACATGACAAAAAGGTTCAACCGTTAACTTTATTGGTATATATGACATGTATAACACATGTGTGTAAAGAAAATTGTATCTTTACATCAAGTTTGCATTCCACACAACTACATGCATATAATGTATTAAATTTCATATTTTCATGCATTCTTTCAAAGTTAAAATGTCATTTGACCCAAGCTAGGAAGACCTTCCTGCAGATATGATGATAATTTAACAGCAAAAAATTAAACATATCTCCTTGAAAATTAGATATTTATTACAATTATTTGTAATGTGCTTGTATGTTTATTCATCCGTAAAACTACCTTTGAACTACCTTTTTAGCCTTTGAAGAAGATCCTGCTAGGATCAAAACGTCAGGCCAACTTACTTTTACAATCTGTAAAACTATTTATATAACTTCATGTAACCAACATAGCAGCCCCCCCCCCCCCCCCAGCTAGATGGAAGTATTATATGTAGCAAACTACAGCATAAAGTGAATGGATGTTATTTATGCAAATATATACATAGTGCAATGCAGAATATTGATACGCACTTAAAAAGTTCAGCACTGTTTAAAATTTGAGGGATATATACGCTGCTTGTACAGAACTCATTTCTGTTTAATTTTAATGGAGTTTAGTAGTGAAATGAGATCCTAAATTTACAATTCCTTATTAACATTTTGCAAATTAAATGTCAAACTGACAATTATACGAATATATATCACACTCGTTATAAAATTGAAAGGTCTTTGCAAAGTAACAGTTTGTGACATTTTGTAAATTAAATGTCACACTGACAATTATACGAATATATCACACTCATTATGAAATTGAAAGGCCTTTGCAAAGTGACAGTTTGTGACATTGTGTATGATCCACCATTCCACAGTACCTCTAGATTTTCATTAAAATAGAGAAAATACTATTTCTTCTCCTGATTCAATGATGGTGTTTACATGTGTAGATTTGGTTTCCGTGTATCGATTATTAAAAGGAAAATGCAAAAATTCACATTTTATTGTTAGCCTCCTTTCAAAACTATCAACTGTATTTTTGTTTTTATAGTTTGTTATTGTGTATTGTATTATCGCAATATGGAAATTTATATATTGAATGTAATTCAATCTACATATTAAACTGAATCTGAATGGTGATGTTCTTTATGATGCAGATCCATTCATATTAGGTAGTAAAAGGGTAACACCAAACTAGAAGGTAAGCATTTCATAGATTCCCAGCCTAACTGAAAAAATAAAATAAAAAATAAAGGACTTTTGCGTAATTGTCAAGTTCCAAGAACTAGTGCATATATAATTATGGCAATGGCAGATCTATGTGAAAAGTTAACAAAATGCCTGGTGTGCTCATTTTTTCCATGACATACTGTACCTTACTTTGAGCAAGAACGTGTCCGTGAGCAGCTAGAAATGTTCGTTGCCAGAGAGATATCAGCAGATGGGACCCAGCACCACCCCCTTCCCTCCCGCCCCCCCCTTCCCGGTTCCACTCCTGCATATATGCACAGCTTAAATGCAGCTATTTGAGGTTGGTTTATAAAAGTCTGGTAAATGTTACCAAAGTCTGGTAAATGTTATCAAACCTATTCTACAGTAAAGTATGAATAAAAAAAATAAAATAACATTCCACTTTTAGACTTAAGCCTCTGAGAGTTTATTCTTTCACAAAAAATAAACATTATTATCGGAGAAATTAGACAAAATTAAATTGGCTTTTACTGGGAAGAAAAATTGTTGTCCAAAAATCACAATTGGGTTCTCTGGGTTCTTGAGGATATTTAAGTCTATTTTGGACTATTTACTGTTATGAGATTTTAGTATAATTACATGTAGGATCAAACCCAACACAGCACAATGAACACACAGAGAGGTGCCTTAATTAACCAGTATAATCTTGATCACATACCAACAATGTACACCCAGATCACTAGTCTGGAGACAATTACAACCAATCATGATAATGCAAATGATCAAAGATGACTGCTCGAATCAACAGAGATGACACACATCGATAAATTATGACAAACCCAAAAAGGCCAAAGAACCCAACCAAAGCAAACGCCAAAGGCCCTTGAAAACATAAAATCACAAGTTCCAAACAATTTCACCATCATAAATTCTTAGCCAGAGAAGACACATACATGGATATGTACATGAGATACACATCACGGTAATTATTGCGGCTAACAGGCTTAGGTATTAGTGAGCTGGGTATCCTTAATATATTATAAACCATAGCAACGATATAAGTATGCATATCCCGACCTTCAGACTCACACAATTCACCACACGCCTCTCAGCATAATCAATGCATCTTAACATAGACTACAGTGGACCGAGAACCGTAAAAAAAAGATAAATAAATAAAACGGCCTGAGAATAAAAAATAAAAAAAACCAGAGAATACAACAAAAAAAACCTAACCCTAAGTTGCAGAATTCATTTTAGACTTACATTCCTGGAGCTGGTTCTTCCCTTGGCCATTATTTCCAAGACCAAATACCGAGTAACCTCCGACTGAATCACAAAAGCCTCGTACAAAAAAAAGTCACAAATCTCTCCTGCCGACAGAAATTACTCGTACGATGCCGTTGTTCGATAGAGCCATTGCGTACGTGTTACGCTGACACGGTGAATTAATTGCAGATATACTGACAGACGTACTCGCTGAATGGCAAAAGGTACACAGATATCGAGGTACCAGCAGTGTAATGTAATAAATTCTTGAGCCGAGCATCCTAGCTGAAATGCCAAGAGCTCATATATCTAGGACTATACTGTACTAGCATATGTTAATTCCATTTCAACTTGTAGTCATTGTATATAGTCAGTCATAGTTCCTGTTTTAAAATAAAATTAAGAGACCAAATAGTTTCTAACGTTGCACTATTAACTAAAAAAAAAGTTGAAATCATTGCTGCAATTTTTCGGCGTGATTTTTTTTTTTTTTTTTTACCATCGACGACTTCATTTTTCTTTTTTTTTAAGAAGCTTGGCTGTTATTGAAAGATTATTATAAAGGTACGGTAAACTTTGTGCCAATGATAAAGATTATCTGTCCAAATGTTTGTCTGTTTCTTCCTAGTTTTGCATAAAAGTTTGATTAGAAATGTAACTTCGATCAGCCTACCCTGGAATTGAAATACCGGAATTTAATGAGTACAAAATTATGTTTGTTGATTCAGGCCATTTTATAGCATGATAAACGTGACTCATGGGTATGTTAGGAATGTTGAATTGTGGATTTTGCTTACACTTTTAAAGCTCATCATTGAATACATTATAACTTAAAGTAGATGGTTCTGTTTACATTTGAGAGCAACTTTTTTAATCTGGTCAGATTGTGACAAAATTACTCAAAACAAGACTGCATATGAGAGGCATTTTTTGGTCACCAAAGGGAAGGCTAAAGTGCAAGTAAAACCAGAAAGCCAGTTGGCATTGTGATTCCTTACCATATATAATTTGCTCAAAATTCCACATAACCATCTGACTTATGTAGAGCAAATATGTTAAATTTGTCCAAGAATTAAGTGAAAACCAGTATAGATCAGAGATTATCATGCTCTTATTTGTGGCACACATTTGTGAGCATCAATTATATTATTCACCGGTAAGGATTAAAAATACAGAAGTTTTATTACAAAATGTTTCAGTATCCAGATATATCATAAATATGTGAAATATAGACACATAGATGTATGAAGAAAAGGAGTTTTTCTTTCACCAATTTTGAGCTAGCCAATCAGCTCTGCTACCAACCATCCCTTTAATAATTATTGTGTGAGAGTTACATGACCTTGTTTAATACACTGGAAATATTTTCAAAACCTACTGCTAAAGCAAAAGTCATATAGTATAAATCACAGAGAAAATGGCCAATTTTGAGACCATTTGAGATAATCTGTTGACCCCTGGAAGCTCAGAGTGTAATCTGATGACCACCCCCCCCCCCTGTGTGTTTAAAGCAAGACTATGAACTCTTTGAAGCAGACTTCATTTCCTGGATGACTGTATATTTTGTTTGAAGACCTATAGAACCCCTTCACAAAACTAAACTAAACTGAATTTGACCAAACTATGTTCACCAGAAGAAACTCATTCCAGTTGGAGAATTCACAGATTAATTGTAGCTTGAATTTTTGAGTTATCATGTTTAAAAGGTTTTCAGACTTTGACATCTGTTGACCTCATGTGACCTTTGACCTCTACCAATTTCAATAGGGTTCTTGCTCTCACCAAGCTGGATCTACATTCTAAATATGTAGTTTCAAGAAAGACTACTTCTTGAGTTATTGTGTTTACAATATTGTCAGACTTTGACTTACATGTTGATCACAAATGACCTTTGACCTCCACCAATTTCAAAGGGTTCTTGTACTTGCCAAGCTGGATCTGCATACCATGTATGAAGTTCAACAATGATGTAATTTTTGAGTTTTGACCTCTGTTGACCCACATGGCCATTGGACTTCACAGTTCTAAAAGAATAGGGGTTCTTGTACTCATAAGATGGATCCACATATCAAGTATGAACTTAATCCACCATGAATTCTTTGAGTTATGGTGTTTACAAGCAAGTGTCACACACACACAGGCCATCACCATTTGATAGATCCCTTATGCCTCTGACAAGAAATCAAAAACTGATTTCATTCACTTTGGTTAACATTTTGCTGCTGTCCAGACACTTCCCAAATAAGCATATGTACAATGACACATAAACTGAAAAATCATTTGGAATTTATCAACGATATCAACTATTACTCCATTATTTGGACATGAAGAGCTCTATAAATGTTGACATGTCAAGCTATATATGAACTACATTGCTATCAAAGTTTTTAGTCAAATAACGAACCAAAGAAGTATTTATCAAAATCAATTCGAAAAACTGATTTAAATGACTACCCATCACTAGCGAGCTTTTTCCCCCCCTTTTTTTTCAAGAGCACAAAATATATATTTATATTAATATTATATATTTGTTGCATTTTTAAGCATCGTCCTACAGATACTCAGCATCTCATTGATTCAGTCTGATAATTGACAGCTCTCTAACTTTATGTATGTGTGCGTATTATAAAGTCAATGTATAACACATCACAGTACAGTATATTAATGATGCAATTTTCCAATTCAAATGACAAAAATTACTTTAACTCGAACCAACCAATAAAGTATGAAACTGGTATGCTCAGCTTATACATTGCATATTCCCCCCCCCCCCTCTTTTTTCCCAGCTCATTTAATATAAATTCTTTTTTGTTTTTCAACTTCAGAGTATGATATATTTCTTTAATTCTGACATTTGATAATCAGGCCTCCAAATTCACAGCAGTTTGCTGGCTAAATGTCAGTTGATTTCTCTGATTGCCACTAGAAAGAAAAGACACTTGAATTTTCTTTGCCAGTAACAGTAGGATAGGGTATTAGACATTCATCAGTATATATGTTCCTGGATACTTCATATTAGTCACATATTACTAATTATTATCAGCAATTTATATGACAGGGCTCCTCCCATTAATCAGTAACAGTAATTGATGTGCGCTGTGGTTTAATTGAAGAAAATGCCAGTGAACACTTCATCATAGCTTTTTACTTTTTCAGTTCTTGCAATTTCTTAATAGCAAGTAGCTTAAATTGTAAAATGGTAGGCCTGGTTACTGAAATATCAGTTAGTGGTGGATGCGAAGACTGAATTGTACACCAGGTAAATCATGTATGATATGATCTATGCATATGAATCAAAGATACAGCCAATATTTTAACAGAACGGATTGTTGTGAGTCCTGTCATCATAAGTCATTTAAGTACCTGGATTTGGTTTGAAGGTATTTATCATTCAGCTAATCATGGTCTCACTTTAGATGTGTCTGTCTTTAAAGCTTAAAAAATCACTGCATGAGATACCATCATACAAGGGAAAGCTGTAGCAACTGCAAGAACCCTTTCAGCAAAGGAATTAAAAAATTTCAACCAATAGAGACCAATTCTGCAGAACAGCCCCCATTCTCACCCCCCCCCCTCTAAAAAAAAACCCTTCCTACTTTACCTGGATGTCCCCTAGGGTTTCTCTTTGTTTGACACAGTAACTGACCCTGGTAGATCATAAATGAACAATGTAATCATGTAAAATGTAATCACAAAATCTTTCCAAGAAAACAGAGGATGCCTGAATTTGTCTCAATAAGAAATTATAATGGTTTCAATGCAAATGTAAACTTATTCACCCTATCAAAAAAATGCTGTTTTCATTATAACAACTAACCACTGACGAATCAGGCAAGTTACGATCGATGGAGAAGAAAAAAAGAAGCTTTACATGAGATGGTATATATGATCATGGTCCACATTATGTCATTTAACTATTAGTCCGAGATGACAGAAATTCATGGATAATTCAACTAAATATATTAATTACAAGCCAACTTTCCCTACTATAATACCACAAAAGCCAGGCTTTAAGGACATTACTATTAACACCAAATCCACCCGTTGGAAAGCCTCATAAGCTAAAGAGAATTTAGAGAGCTTAATATATCATTTATCATTTCTATGCAAAAAGTGCTGGTAGCATTTAGCAATGTTATATCCTCATAAAGGCTTATCATTGAAAGTACTTGAGATTCAACCCCGTTCTCAGTATTAAATGTACTGAGTTACATTTTAAACTCAAATGACATTGTAAAATCAGTTGTGTTTTTATTTCCAAAGAAGGGTAACACTAATATCCATACATAATTGATTCGAAATAGCATAAGATTTTGATTGATACATGATCCACTGCAGCTCTTGGCCAATCATATCGCAAAGATATTTATCACTAGGGAGGGTCGATGGCTGGGGTAAGGGTGGGGGGGGGCTGACACACCTCCCAATGTTCGCCTGATCACAGTACTCTAATAACAGTTTTGTTTTACATTTCCGAAAGATGTCATAAAATACATTTTCTTCGATGGGAGTTTATTATTCATGACATTATGGACTTTCTTTAAGGAACCATGACACAAGTAGAATGCTGAGAGGGCTGCAGCATGATGCAGCCATGCTGCAAAGGGTAAAATATATTGTGCTCTTAATGTTTGATATTGATTCATTCTAGCCGAGCAGGGATATGCAGAGCTCTTTTCTGTTTGGCACTGTGCCTAATCATAATGTATAAACATATTAAATTATTTAGATCACATTTACCAAGGCTTACAAGTCTCATTTTAAGGGTCTGTTTTTTTTTTGGGGGGGGAGGGAGGTTTTCAAAATTGATCATCCACAGGATCTGAATTTCAGTCATGAATTCAAATGCAAGGAAAGTTGGGATTAAAAATTGTCCACAAATTTGATCAATATTTAAATGACAACGGCATCAGCTGTCGATAACAAGTTAGGCCCTACATTATGACTACAGAGGCACTCAGACAGGGGACACACTTTCACAGTACAACTGAGTATAAAAGAACAATGGAAGTTCCAATCAAATCAGGAAATATGATTTGTGCTCTTCACATAATTTAATGTTTACAAGGACCAAAGCAAACAAAAAATATCCGGAAATTATAGGCAAAGTGTCATCTTACACGGAGGCTGGCTATGGGTCTTATTTAATTCTCTTATTAAAATGATATAAATATGATGTTAGGAAAAACTATAGCCAATAACTAACTATATCATCTGACTATTTAAATATGTTCTAGGAATCCTACCAGACATGATCAACCATTCTCCAAAGACCAATGACCAAATGAAGTTTGTGGCTTCACATCAAAACTGTGTAATGGAATTTAGTAGTTTCCAAAGAGCGCCACCAAATCCATCATTTACCTTACATTTGATCTTACACAGATCTAGATGCCAAATGTATCATCCATTCAGCTGTGTTTGATGTAAAATAAATCAAAAACATTTTCAGGCAAAAGTTTAGCATTGCATTTTAACAAAGGTATGTGACTACTTTATTCGATTCTGAGGTTGGATGGCCAACTAATTCGCACGAAATAATTTGGAAGCAAAAATCATCACAATAAAAGATAAAATAGATTCTCAAGATCTGATGCATGATTGGACAACAAAGATAGTACACTTGTACAAACTTCATTGAATTAGTGTTTTTCTTATCTGCTCTGTAACAAAATTGCTCTTTGTATTTGTATTGCAATATATGGATAAAGTAAAATTTGAAGAATGCATAGAAAAGTTTGCATTGCAAAAAATTCTGTATCTAAATTAATGGCATAATTTATTATTGTTGAGGCCGTGAAAGCAACCAAAAAGTTATAAATTCAAAGTTAAATTCTTCATAAAATTTGGGTTTTCAAACATTTCTCAAACTTTTGGCTCCCAAATCTTTTCAGCTTTTTTTTTTGGGGGGGGGAGGGAGGGAGGAGGGCATTTTATGGAGTTTTCCCAATACAAACAAAGATTTTTAGCTAAGGAATCAATAGTTCAATAGAGTATTGTAAAGCTAGAGGTCACACTCATTCTCCTTGAAAGATTGTAAAGCAATGAAAGGCATTATTAGCTGCAGAAAGAAATTTGTGAGCAAACCACTAACCTGCCAGCAAACCTTCCACCATTCCCCAAGCCAGTTAGTTCTGCTACCATTTGTTTAAACTTTTTTTTTGCATAGATATTATCATTATTTTCTTAGAATACTTTTCTTGGTTGCCTAGTATTCACTTTCAGTTAATAGTTGCAAAACGAAATAGCAATATCAACAAAATGCTAAACAATTTAGAGCAACAATGAAAACAGTTGTCAATTGAAGCAAATCTGTTTACAAAATGGGTTGCATAATTACAAAAAGTTATTTAACATTTCTTAAAAAATTTCTTTCTGAGAAGAGTAAAATCTGGTATGTTCAAATATTTTAACATTTCGGGACAGTGCTTGAAAACAAACTTCCTTTCTGAGAAGAGTTCATCTGGTATGTTCAAATATTTTGACGTTTCGGGACAGTGCTTGAAAACAAACTTAAAGAAGAAACGTATTTGTCAAGGGCGCACTGGTTTACTATTCCCAACACAGTGAATGGAAATGATCACAGGTAGCATGGAGCTATTCTGGAATTAGTTACCAACCTTCGAAAATAGTTTGCAGATGAAATCTTTTCTACCTATTAAAGTATCGCCTCAGATTGTAAGTGATAAATCGTTCAACAATTGACTTCTGCTAAACTTTAATTCCAGATGCTACGAAATATATCTCTCAACTAGGACCAAACTTGTTACAGGACTCTGTTCGACTAAGCTAAGTGCAGAGGGAGAAAAATTTCTTCACTATGAAAGTTTAAAGCCACCCCTACCCCAACTACTGTACCTAACACCATTTTCACATCCACTAAATAGAATCTCAAGGAATAACTGTCCACACTGTAATAACTGAAGAAGAGATCTTTCTGAAACATATTTTCAAGTCAAGCTAAAATGTAATAAACACCTCAAAACTTGTGTCTTGTAAAGCATTGTTTTTGTTTGGGCTAAAATGTTACCTTAATTCAGAGATTGCTACACAATACTGATCACTCACAATTAGGAGGAAATATGACAGCACCCTCTGTTGAAATGCTGCAGAGCCCCCACCCTCCCCCCTCCCCCATTCACATGTAATGTTCAAAGTGTTTAATACTGATGTTACACAACATTGTAAACCAAATGATTTAAATACATCCTCTTCTATGTATTTCTATGTCTAATCTACAACTTAATTGCTTGTTTTGTTTATCTTTAAACTAAAACATCCTGGATTTTCAACTCAATTTGACAACTAAGACAATGATTTACTGTCAGCCAGGATGCAAAGTAGAACTAAAATAGGTATGTTTGTGTACGCTTTCAAATGTGTGTATAAAAGTATATAGATCAACTGACAAGTAGCCCCCCCTCCTCCCTCCCCCCCAATAAAAAAAACAAGAGAAATATAAACAAGTAACTCACTGGATGAAATGCAGGGGGAAGGCTTTCCCCTTGGTCTGAAAATTGACGGCTCAGCGTCTTTCGAGGTGTCCTGCGTTCCGGTTCGGTGTAATATTCCTGAATTCGGAGTCTCTCTAGGCCCAGACTGCCCGCAGACCTAGGTGATCCGGAGCCTTGAGGATAGAATTTGGCATCAGTTGGCCATGGTTGCTCTTTATGGTCAAAAGGACGGTACAATTTTTTTTTTCGTTTTTTTTTTTAAATTTTCGGTTCAACAGACAAAGACGCGGACGAACGACGTAAATGGTTAGAAAAAAAGAGATGGAAAAAGATCAAAGACTGGAACAGTCGAAGATAAAATGAGTTACATTGAAAGGAAAAGACAAAGACTTTACCAAGGTCATGGATGTGCCCAGGATTTCCTGAGTACAGGGTATACTGATCGCCATCCTGGGGGAGGGGTCTAAGGGGGAGGGGGTGTCTCCCTCCCATTTGAGAAATTTTTCGATTTTTGAAGGTGCTAAGATGCCAAATGCTGGCATTTGTGTAGCTTTTTAAGCACATACTCGTTTGCTAACAATTTACATTTTTTTTTTTTTTTTAGTGACATATATTACGTACCTGGTAAAAGTTGTTAGTTTGTTTCAAAGAGATTTTACAAGGGACCCATACAGAGCTGTAAGTAGTGTTTCTCGCATGCGTAATTGATGCATTATTAGTCTGTATGATTTTGGCATAGGCTAGGCCCAACTTATGTTGAATATATTGTTAGAAATGTCGGGATTTTAGATGAAAATAGTGCTGGGCGGGATTCACGATTTTTAAGCCAGTGCTGGGCGGTAATTTTTTAGTGCAAAGTGAAACAACTGGTAGAACAGAACTTGATGCAGAAGTCTCCAACATTCATATGTGTGTGTACTGTGACCGTACATTCCTAAGATTCGATACTCCACATAGAGTCCATACCAGGTCTCACCCAGGGAACGCGCAAGGAATGAAATAGGGAGGTTCCATCTAACCTTCCAGTTAACTTCCTCCCCCACACTCCTCCCCCCCCCACACACCTCCCTTCACCTCCGGATATATAAGTAATGTAGGTTCAAACGCAACCATTTCAGATTCTCAGTGGAAAAGGGTTCCTGTTTTCACAAAATGTATACAGATGTTTATTCAACTAATTAATGCAGCTGTTCATAGCAGGTGTTTTCTTAGTGTATATTTTCAATGAAGACAAACTACAGGGCTGGGTGACATCATCATCATCATCACTGTTAGTCTCCAAGAACAATCATACATGTAAGTTCATCTTTATGGCCTATTAAGACTATGGCAGGCCTACTGGATACAATAAATGGAGCTCTATGGTAACGGTTCTGAATAAAGGAGGGGGGGGGGGGGCAAGCACTCCCTGGCGGGCGGTATGAAGCTATAGGCATAAAGCAGTAGTTAGACCCCACGTCTCAAAATGCAAGCTTTCATCCACATATGGTTAAAAGGGGAGGGGGATGGGGGGTTAAAGTTTTTATTTTCAGTTGCTAAGAAGAGCAAATTGGGTGCAATAGGTCCAGCACAACTACCTATAGGCTATAGGAAAAATTAGGTAACATTGACATATTTGGGCAAAACTCAAAAAAAGAGCTTTCTGCCTTCACAACATTCTAGTGTTTTGCAGACAACTGAGGGCTGGGCGCTTATTGGCCAACCAAATCATCTGAAAAGATCTCTTGATTATTTAGCGATGAATACGAACCGCAACGGCCTTGGGCACCTAGCTTCACGCAGAATATTAACAGAAAACAACGTCCAGCCCGTATCGAAACTTTACGGTGAATATTTATAGCTTTCCTGAAGCAAACTCGCACCAATATCTGCAGGGGTAATTCTTGGATGCTTGACATTTTCATCCCACCTATGTGAAGCATGCTCTACCAGTCATTCCAAAGTGTTTACTATGCACAACTAATGAAAGCGGTGGTTTAATACTGCAATTACTTGAATAATTTTTTTACATTCTTGAAAGTAGCAAAACCAAGGTCAAGGTTTTTTTGCAATTTGCATATAAAGAATAAGTCTACGTACAATTTTTTATTTTTTATGGAGCTTCCATAACTTCAGTCAGCTGCCGAAGTGTAAATTCAATCGATGAATATTAAACCAAGCATATATGTTTGTCACAACAAGAAATACCATACAGGCCTTTATTCCAGACTGGGTGGCACATGTATCATTTGTGTTAGGCAAAACTCCAATTGAATTTAATTTGCAAACTGCATGGCGGATTCACTTAAAGCAGAATCTTTCAACCAGTCTTTCCACGTTTGCAGGTCGATAATTTTTTTACAAATCTTTAACAAGTATTTACTTGTTAACTAAAATTGCTCAAACTAAAATTGCTCATGACCAAACTTATGATACCCTAGTATAAATTTTTATTGGTACTTTCACCAAATCTACGTTAAAATTGCGAGTAAACAATTATTTTGAGAATAAGAATTTCAACAATTCGTCACCCAGACAATTTTTCATGTCAGCAATATGACTGACATTTAAAATTATGCAAAATTGAAAAGTTTCAAAATTTTGGACATTTACTACACAATTCCACATGGAATCTTGTAAGTTAATAGAAATTACAGATTTTACACAGTTAATTTTTTTTTCCCCATTCAATATCATCTAAGAATACAAAAGGAATTAACGGCCAGAACACTATTGGTTCTTTAAGCTATATCCATGGATCATACTGCTGACACTAGAATGTTGTTAAGATTTAATATACTAAAGTTAGCGCTCTATAAATGTTCAGAGAGGCAGAGTAGTAACAATTAATGAGAAATTTGGCGCAGTTGTTGAAAGGGAATGGATGAATTAGTTTGAAACCAGTTAATAAAATCGCACTGCTTTTAGCAATTGGGATGTGTGTGAATAGCATACTCGTGGTCAATTTCAGATATAGATATAGGTGAAGAAATTTAGGACATCAAGACAGATCCAGAAATAGACAGACAAGTATATTAAGGAAGGAAGACGAAGAAGAACAGAGAGAGGGTATGATAGGTAGACAGACAGACAGATGAGTGACTGTCAAGATGTACACACAATGGGAATAAACTAAATAGACAGAAAAATACATACAGACAGATTGACAGACAGAATCCGCATATGGAGACAGCACACACAAGTATCCTTAACATACGGTCAACAGTGATTGCTAAGCAATTTAGTGAAACATTTTGGAGACGGCACGAACATACATGCCTTAGGCTCTTTGGTAAATGTAGTTAAGCCATTCTACACTCCACTAACATACAGTATGCTTTCAAAACAATTTCAGCTCATTCTGCATTGAGTTTGCTATAACCTGACAGTGTTTTACCAGTTAAATGAAGAAAAGTTGCAGTTACTTGAATAAACTAATGATTGCCCAAAACCCCACTAGAAACGATGGAATTAGGTATAATTGATTTGCAAACTGAAACAAAGAAATATAATAATTTTGTGGGACACATAATTTTAAAGGATTAAACGGGTTAACTACTCTCTAAATCATGAGCAACCAAATAAATGTACACACAGAGATCTTTTGAAATTAAAATGAGAGGTATTTTGCTGATTATTATATTATTTAATTATAGAATATTACTTGGCAAGGTTAAGGGGTCAAATTTGTGTAGCGGTTTTTAAAGACTGAATTTTGCCTGTAGACCAAAAAAATAATTAAAAAACTAAAAAAATTTTTTTTTTAAAAGTTATAATACATCTTGCCCATTTTGTATAGCATGTTGCTATGGGAGATAGGGCAAATAATTCCCTGCAAAGTGACACTAAGTTACAAGCAAATGCAACTACAGCTTTAAAAGAAGATGAATTTGAATGCTAAAACAAACGTAAATCAATCAATCGATACTAAAAGTATTAAAATAAAAATTAATACCAAAAAAAAAACAAATTGGATTGCTTAACCCAACTATCCCATAAACGTGTATATACCAAACAGATAATGTGTCTTTCATGTTGTTTTTACATATTTTATAATTAAAAACATGCAATTGATCCCACTATACAATACCCAAAGCTGCTCTAATGATCCATGATTTGAACCTTGCTATACCCATGCAGGTGGTACTGTGTTAACAGAATGTTTGACCATTTTAATTCAAAATCAAAACTGTGATGAATTTTAACATAAATCACTGTGGGTAACATGAATTGCGTGGCCAGTGGTCGACAGTCAATGAATATATCCTTTATTATTTGGCTATAATTTCTTTTGGTTTTTAAAATTGGTAGAAGAAGAAGCTTAAAATGACCACTAATGTTGTTATGAGAAGTATGTGCACTTATGTTATGCTGGATAAACTACAACTCGAAAATAACACAGCTCAATTCCATTCGTTTTCAATTCTTTTTAATAAATGCCCGATGCGATTCATCGCAAAAGATTTCTCAATGGAAGACTAGTTCAGAAGATGGCCTTTGCATATCTCACTTTGTATTTTCTTTATATTTTTGCTGACAGACAATTATATTTAAGATCTGATTGTGAATTTTAGCAAAAAAACAATGCTATATGTTATGTTTTTACTCTGCATAAAAAGTATTGTTTCTAGACTTTTGCATTTTTCATTTCCCCAAAGTGGCCTTTCTATTATTCCCTATAGTCTCTATTTACTATAGGTTTTATATACAATTGAGCTATATTTAGAACTCTTTTTGCTATAAGAAATGTTCAAGAATAGAAATAAAAAGGTTCCATTTATCCCCGAGAGGCATTATCTATCACTTTTTTAGCCATTACTGTTCAGAACTATTTCCCCTGTACATTAGTATTCGCTACCCTGGGAATTTTTTGTTTTTTTGCAGCTTTTATCATCGTAAACTTACCTGGCAAATTTAGCAGGATTTTTTAATGTAGGTCTATCTAATAGCATTCAAGGTTTTCTTAGGGACACCAATAAAAGCAGGTGGATCAAGGAATTGTTTACTTGAGCAGAAGAGCCTTGGTAAAGATAAGAAATCCTATGGAGACTTATAAAATGATGTCCTTTCATCCTCAAAGCTGT